>CAWUFW010009509.1:600000-778637 GCA_963921515.1 Calotriton arnoldi
TTTTAAAAAAAAAATGTGTTGGGTGCCCCAGTGCCCATCTCGAGCATCCACACTGCTCTGACCATTGGGGGCTTCAGGGTGAGCCCCAAAGCCACCACAGTCCCAGACGGCTCCCTAGACAACACCATACTTGGTGGTGGCTCGAGCCAGCACCTTTCCTTTGTTTCCGCCTGAGCGTGAATAGCATTTTATTTTACTATCCCCGAGTGGGAGCAAAGGTCTGTTCCCTGCCTGGTAGAGAGAGGTAGATGGGGTCACCGGGCCTAAACAGGCTCAGAGAGGTGGGCCACTTGTCCCCACTCCCCTTTTAAAAAAATACAGCCTTGGGGTATGGGATCCCCGGGGCCTTTAAAGGGTTGGGGAGGGGAGGCCATTTGCCTCTCCCCTTAAAAATGAAAACGGTGCCTTGGAACGGGATTCTGGGGGTCTGAATATGCTCGGTAGGGGGATGCATGCCTCCCTACCCTTCAAAATGACTTGCGCCACCCAGGCGCTGACTGACCCCAGGAGGTCAATGTTATAATTTGCCATGGATCCACCGCAAATTTGCAGCAAAACTGTAAACAAATATGTTTTGGGCTCCTCTGGGACCCCCCACCAGGTCTAGGGGGCAGAGTATCCCTACCCGTTATATCTTTTTTTTAATACTTTTTTCTAGGACTCTGGACTAAGTCTAGAGTCCTAAGATGGCTGCCGCCACATCATTGTTGATGTGGTGGCAGTCGATCACATATCCTCTGGAGATCTGTTGACTCTGCGAATCCACTGCAATGTGAGATATACATTTTCTTTAGCCTTAATTGCTCAAAAACTGCTGAACAGATTTACACCAAATCATTAAAAAAAAACTTTCTGGGCCCAGATCTTGTTTTCTGCCAACATTTGGTGTAAATCTGTTCAGCCATTTGGGCTGTAGCTGTGTCTAATTTTCATATGGAAAAATGAATGGGGAAAATGTTTTTAGGCCCTCCCCTTTTTCTCAGCTGCCACTTGATGGATCACCCTGAAACTTTACAGGAAGAAGCTGAGGTGGAAGAACATTTTAACTGGAACGTTTTGTGAAGATTCGTCAAACAGCTTCAAAGTAATAAGGAAGTCGAGAAATGTTTTTTCTGATGGAAACGTGGTCCTAACTATAACTACCCAGTTCCCTCTCTATTCTTTCTGACTCAGCTCTTGGAAGCCCTTTGGGCAGCCATGCGCTCTATAAATGCACTAAATAATACTAATAATATATATATTCACTGAAAAATTAATGTTATTGTTAGGTGAGAATTTCAGTGACAACGTAATGTTTTAAACATACAAAACATACACTGAAATTCACCAGTTATAGTTATCTCTGGTAACTATAACTCATGCCCTAAGGTAACTATAATTTGCGCAGGCCTTGCACAGCAGGCAGGCCCTGCAGCCACCCCGCCTCGCAGGCAGTGAAACCTATGCGGCGCCCAGTCTTTTGCCGTGCGCAGCGTGTGGTTGGTTCCTGGGCCTGACCTGTGGCCAGGACCTGCGTGCAACCCCCCACATGCAGCTAACCCCACGGTGCGCACTGTCTTTGTGTTCAACCCCCCCGCAGGCCACCAACCCACCCCCACAGCGCTCAGCCTTCGATGGGGGGTTGGCCGCAGTGATATACAAAATGCAATGCTTATTAATATTGATTCCTTAAAGAATATTTAATTATATCGTATTAAAATACATGTCTTTGACTCTTTCTTTTCACAGTTTATGTGGTGGGTGGAAACTATGAAAATAAATAGTTAAAGACATATAATAAAAAACATATGTCTCTGAATCAGTTGTTTTACAGTTTTTCAGTCCTAAAAATGCAATCATAAACATAACCATAATAAAGCCTTGTATTTTTTGTACATCTTCAGGTCACATATAACAGCACACATAGTACCAGTCCCTAAAGAGTACAGCTTGGGAAGTGCTTTAAAAAAACATATGGCAAGCTCTCCTGGTTTCAATGACCCAGGAGACTTACTGTTTTCTTTCTAATGTGGCTGGGGGCTACAGAACTTCCTGCAGCCCCCCACAACATAAAAAACGTAGTAGTGCCCCTGCCTCTTTTAGGGACATCACGAAATACAAAACAAAATGTAAATAGCCCTTGAAGGGCATCATGGGCCCTTCTTGAGGGAGCAGTGAATAATAAATGAGCGGCTGTGGCCACTCATTTATTATTCCCTTTTTGCTTGTTTTTAAAAAAAATTCTGGCTGTCCCAGTCCCACCCGAGACACCCTGTTCTTTTTTAAGGAGCTAAAGGGGGACTCCTGGGGTCCCCGCTGAGGGTGAATATGCATCCTGGATTTGCCCAGACAGTCCTGGTTTTTCAAACGCTGTCCCGTCATCCTGACACTTTCTTCTAAAACAAATACATGTCCTATTTTTTGAGAGGTTCAAGTGAATGTGCACTTTAATCACAGTGTTGTGCAGGCTCACATTTCAACTGGCCCTCTCATCACACCAGTGACACAACTTAACTTATTTAGATTCTCCTGTTGTGCCGCCTAACCTCATTCAAGCAGCACAGACGGATTTAATGAGCTGGAGAATCAACGCTGCAGCTGTAAGCCAAGGCCGGGCCCACCAACAGCCTGACCCTGGAGCTGTTCACAGCAAGGGAGATATATATAATATATATAATATCTTTGTAAGAAAGAAGTCCTAAGACGTCACACTTCATAACAGGATATTTAGCCCTATTTTTATGTATGTCCCAGTTTTTCATAATGAAAATCTGGTCATTCTACCCCCATGGCACTGCAGGCCCTGCAAGCGGTCCCATTTTATGGGGCTGCACAGGAGTCAGCAATTTTTTCTTAAGTTAAGGGGTTCCGGGTCACTCCACACATTTATCTTTGTTTTGGGCCACAGGGGGAGCCCCAGGGCCCCCGTGGACCCATCTGCTCCCTGTTGCTGCACGAGTCGGCACAATCTATTTTTTAAAGTGGCGTGGCCTGATGCCCACCTGGGGCACCCCACAGCTTTTCCCTCAATGGGGGCTGCAGCCCGTCGCCCCCCTTCCTGCTTGCACCCATCACGGATGCAGCTTGAGCCAGCATTGCTCCTGGCCCACTGGAGCAGATTTTACTTTGCTCCCACGGGCCAAGAGCAATTCAATATATTTTGCCTGGCTGAGAGCACAGGCAGGGAAAAGATTTGTTCTCCCACTGGGCGGAAGCCGTTTTACGCTCCCACCTTGTCGGAGAACATTACTCTCTTCCTGCTTACCGGATCCAACTGCACTGGCAGCCAGTAAAAAAAGAGACTTAGGTTCAAAGCATTGACAGTGGCTCATGCCACTTATTACAAGACCGGACCCAAATACTTGTCCAATAGGATGGTGGAATAGTGTCCTAAAAGAACCTTACCCTCTCAGTCCACAGTCATCAAGGCTGCTAACAATTCCCCTCACCAAACAAAATAAATGGGGTGGTTCTTCATGCTAGGCTCTGGCTGCCAAATACTGGAACGAGCTCCTTCTCCCTCTTAGCTGCATCTCTGAGAAGAAAGCTTTCTGCAAGCTCTTGGAAACTCATCTGTTTAAGCAGTAGGGTGTAGGACCCCCCCCCCCCCCACCTTTCTGGTCATCTGCCTCAGCGCCAGGACACTCTCGTAGTAACTGCTGCTCTATACAAAACCCTTTATTCAAAAGCAAAAAGGTTAACTGATGGATACTGCAAATACAGAGATATCCCAGGGAAGCCAAACAACTCCAGGATCAGTGGACACCAACTGTTTACACAACCAAGTGTGGCATGACCAGCTACCTAGATTGATTGTGTATGGACCACATTAATGGTCACTTGTAGGGACCTCTTGAATGGGCACTATCAGTATGGGTCCTTCGACTAGGATGCTTCTCTTGTATTTTTGTGTTTATTGAAATTGATGTCACTGAGGTTATGACTGGACCTGGCACAGAACCACCAAACAAAATAAAAAAGTATCTTAGAGAAGACAAAGGGATAAACAGTTATTTAACTGAGGCCACAGACTCAACTGAATGAAGAAGAGGGAGTTTCAGAGTTCTGCATCAAAGATCTTAATTTACAACATGCTTCTGCTTGGGCAATGTTGGATTATAGCCTAGACCCAGAACCAGAGGGTCCCCAGCATTACTATTGTTTCAGGTGAAAATACGGCTATACAAAATCCACTCACACACCAGTGTACCCAATTTAGATTTGAAGCCCGTTTTTAAGTTGGCCCACAGCCATCTGGGAGGTCAACATAAGGTCCAGAGCCAAAGAAAACTTCAGGAAAAGATATTTAGTGCCTTATTTAGAGTTTGGACGAAAAGGTGCCCTATTAAAAAATATGGTGCACTTCCCATCCATTGTATTACAAGGGCACCACAGTCAATGACAGGTGTAATATGGTGGATGGGACATCCGCCATGTTTTGACAGAGTGCACTGTCCAACATACTCTAAATGAGGCCATAAGTATTTCTTTTGTGCAAATACATAAGCACAAACTGCAAAGGAATGTTCAATATTGTCTTATTTCATAGGTCAAAGATCAAGGTAGTGTACCTTGGGTACCTCAATCAATTTTCTCTTTGTGGATGTATTTTTTCAGGGGTTAGACTACACATGATTATACCCCAAAGCCCTCAATGAGGGATGTTGATGTACACATCAGTCACTATTGATTATGTTATGATATACTCAGATGCATTCGTTTTATGAGGAACCTCTACTTCCACATGAATCTCTGATTCCATTCTTCTCAAGTGTTGGCTTACCACACATATCTCATAAAAGAACAAAGTACCAACTTTATGTCATCTCTGCTTAGTCAAGTTTATATAGTAAAACAACTGTGAACTATGAACATGCCATAAATGGATGGCTTAGGCCTGATTTCAAGTGGGCCAAAATAATTCTGATCCCTGTGCAAACATTTGTTTGAATAGGAACTGGAATTGTGAGTTGGCTGGTAGTGACAGCAACACCCCATTTCCCGCAATTTTGCTTTGGAGATTTTCTGCACGTTAAACATCCTGAGCCTTACTATGAGAATAATGTGGTGTAAATTTGCCTGCTTGTGGAATTTAGTGCATAACTAAAGTCTGAATGAAATTCCTTATCTTCACAATGAAAACGTGAATGTGGAAGGTTTTCTGCACCCATTAAATATTACAGTAGTCAAGTACATTCCAGTTGGTTCCCTCAGTCTGTTCGAGCCATCTGGCCTGTCGTGTTTCATTCACAGTCATAATCCCAATAGCAGTAGTCAAGTATATGCCAGTTGATTCCCTCAGTCTGTTCGAGCCATCTGGCCTGTCGTGTTTCATTCACAGTCATAATCCCAATAGCAGTAGTCCAGTATATGCCAGTTGGTTCCCTCAGTCTGTTCGAGCCATCCGGCCCGTCTCGTTTCCTACACGCATGTAGGAATGCGACGGGCCGGATGACTCGAACAGACTGAGGGAACCAACTGGCATATACTTGACTACTGTTATTGGGATTATGGCTGTTTTCTCATTTACGTCGATCCACTTTAATTGAATGTTTGGTATTGCTGTACCTAACCAAGATACGACCATTGATGACTTAACAAAAAGGCTGAAGAAGAATTGTGGAGTCGTGACGGTAATTCGGCGTGTTCCATACTGATTGACTCTTACTCGTTTGCTATAGTGTGCTGAAGAAGCCCTTGTTTTTGGGCGAAGTGCGTTGGCTGCGTCTATATGCCTAATAAAGAAAGATATTGAATTTGAAAAAAAAAAGAAGAATAGAGAAATATCCTGGTCAAACTGGGGAGTATGGACTGAAATTGTTGAAACTTATATTCTTTACTATACTAAATGACTTATGATTATATTGCCTCTCATCATTTTGTTATGACTGTCACCAGTTGTTGGGACAGTTCGCCACACTGTTCTCTCTGACCTCAGGTGTTACTCACTGGTGTACCCATGACATGGACACTGGTGACAGCCCTCCTGTAAAACACAAGATTTACAGGTTGACTGACCGGGTCAGGGCCAGAATCAAAGAGGAGGTCTCGCAGATGTTGGCGTTCGGGGCGATAGAGCCCTCCAACAGTCCTTGGGCCAGCCCAGTGGTCTTGGTACCAAAAGCTTCTGCACCCGGTGCCACTCCAGAGCTGCGGTTCTGTGTGGACTACCGTGGGCTCAATGCTATCACCAAGACTGACGCGCACCCAACCACAGAGCTGATGAGCTCATTGATCGGTTGGGAGCTGACAAGTTCCTCAGCACATTTGTTTTGACGTCTGGGTTCTGGCAGATTGCCGTAACCGAGGGGGCCAAGAAGAGGTCAGCATTTTCAACCCCAGAGAGGCACTACCAGTTTTGGGTGATGCCTTTTTGGGTTGAAGAATGCCCCTGCCCCCTTTCAGAGGTTGGTCAACCAGGTGTTGGCTGGACTGGAGGATTTCATTGCAGTGGACATTGCAGTGTTCATTTCCAGCTGGGAAGAACACCTGCAGTACCTCTGGGAAGTATTGAATGCTCTGCAGAGGGCATGCCTCACAGTCAAGGCCAGCAGGTACCAGATCGGGCTGAACTCTGTGGTGTACTTAGGGCACCAGGTAGGAAGTGGCCAGGTGGCACCCCTACAGCCTAAGATTGACACCATTCTGGCTTGGGAGCCCTCCAAGACCCAGACAGAGGTGAGAACCTTTCTAGGTCTCACAGGCTACTACAGGAGAATTGTCAAGGGCTATGGCACCATTGTTGCCCCCTTGACAGAGCCGACTTCCAGGAAGCAGCCCAGGAAAGTGATGTGGACTGATGCCTGCCAGAAAGCTTTTGATGCCCGGAAAGCAGCCATGTGCATGGCGCCCATGCTCAAGGCACCCGACTTCTCCAAGGAATTCGCAGTGCAGACTGACGCTTCAGAGCATGGTGTGGGATCGGTGCTCTAACAATTGAATGAAGAGGGCATAGACCAGCCTGTAGTCTTTCTTAGCAGGAGACTACTCCCCAGGGAACAGAGGTGGAGTGCCATAGAAAGAGAAGCTTTTGCTGTGGTCTGGGCACTGAAGAGGCTAAGACCCCACCTGTTTTGGACTCACTTCGGAGTTCAGACAGACCACAGGCCCCTCAGATGGTTGATGCAAATGAGGGGTGAGAACCCAAAACTGTTGAGGTGGTCCAACTCCCTACAGGGAATGGACTTTGCGGTGGAACACCGCCCTGGCACAGAACACGCCAACGCTGATGGTCTGTCCAGGTTCTTCCTCCTTAGTGAAGATAACTCCAAGGACGTTTGGTAATTCTCCCTACTTTCAGCTGGAGGGGGCATGTGTTAGACCTGGCATCTTTTGATATGTTTCCCCCATCTTTTTGCTTTCTGACCTCCCGGTTTTACATCTGTTTTTGCTGTTTTAGTGTCTCTGCACACTTTCTCACTGATTTTCAGTGTTAAAGTGCAAGTTCTCCTGTTGTAAATTGTGTTATGTATTGGTATTTCCATGATTGGCATATTTGATTTACTAATAAGTCCCTACTAAAGTGCACTGAGAGTGCCAAGGCCTGTAAATCAAATGCTGCTGGTGGGCCTGTAGCACTAGTTGTGCCACCCACCCAAGCAGCCCTGAAACGGGGTCTCAGACCTACCACTGCAGTGTCTGCGCGCAGATTGTAACTGCCATGTCGACCTGGCAAGTGCACCCACTTTCTAGGTCCTAATCTTCCCTTTTCTTTCATGTACGTCACCCCTAAGGTAGGCCCAAGGTACCCCTGTGGGCAGGGTGCTGTGTATGTTAAAGGTGGGACATGTACTGGTGTATGTGACATGTCCTGGTGGTGAACTACAGTGTATTTCGTTTTTCACCACTGCAAGGCTATCTGTACTATAGGAAAGAATGGGAGTTTTACTTATTCCATCTTATAAGCATAACTTGCCACTGGGACAAGATAGCGAAATGGTGTTTAGTATGCCTGGACTCAGAATATAAAAATGCCTCTTTTAGTAAAGATGATTTCTATATTCTGTGTTTGAAAATACCACTTTTAGAAAGTTGGTGTTTTCTTGCTTAGCCATCCTGTGTGCCTCTGCTGGGTTTGTGGATTGACTGTCTGGCTTTGGAGTGACATGGGCTGGGGATGTGCATTCTCTTCAGACAGCCACTGGGGGGGTCAAGGTGTGTCCTGCCTTTCCTGGATGAGTCAGGGCTGGGTTTAATAGACCTGGGCTGCATTTTGAGTAGTGGGAGGAGATTTCCTTGCGCCTGAAAGGGCCTGGTCTGCTTTAGACAATGCTGTCTCCACCCTCTGCTGGGAAGCTGGGCCAGAGAGGACCAAACTGGTTTGGACTAAGCACAGACACTCTCTGTCTGAGAGAACAAAGACATTTTGAGTATAAATATTGGGGCACAGACCCAAGAACTTTAGAACTAGCTGGAATCAAGGAACCTGCCAAGAAGAGGGCTGGAAGAGCTGCCAGGAGGAGTACTGCCCCTTTGCTGTGTTGTTGCTTTGTTGGGTTGGCCTGCAGTTGCTGCTTCTGCCTTGGGCAGTGAAAGGACTGGACTGAACTTTCTCTAACTTGTTGCTGAGTATCTCCAAGGGCTTGTAACCGAGCGTGCTTCCTGTTCACGAAGTCTCAGGGACAGTAAAGACTTCGCTCACCTCTGGACACCGTCTCTGGAACCGTGGGTTTCAGTTGCCGCAGAGGGGGAAAAGCAGCCGACTCCATTGCTGGCTCCGTATCCGGAAGGCACCGCAAAGGGTACTGCCACATCTCGCACTGCAACCCTGGACTCACCAGTGACGACGACAGACAACGTCGCCACCGAGCCGCTGCTTGCACCGTGACCTGTGGGCACCGCACTCCTCGCCGCCCCGGTTTCACCAATGCCGTCACTGCTCTTCAAGCGGCTCTGTCGCCTGCACCGCGATCTGTCAGCACGGCATCGAGCACCGATCTGCTCTGCACTGCTGCCCTGGTCTCACCAACACCACTGGACGACCGTCACCCAGCTGCTGCTGCCTGCACTGTGACCTGAGGACACCGCACGGCGCACCGCTACGCTTCGCCTCACAACCACGACGGTTGCCACATCCGGCCACATCGGCCACAATGAGAAAGGTACTGTTTACGAGTCTGTCAACCCTACAGCTGACCCGCTCCGACGCGGTCAGCAGGAACTGATTGATATTCCAGCAAATGGAAATGTAACTGAAACGCCAAAAAGAGGTGTACAGATTGATCCTAGAAAATTATTGTCGAATGTGAGAGAAACGACTTCAGTATCAGGGAGTTCAGTGGGACCTTCGCCAGAAGAGTTGGATGATTGGATTAGGGGAATGGCATCTAATAAGTCCAAACAGAGTATAGATGTAGGTAGGTTAAGAGTAGATCTGGAAGAAATGATTATTGGTACAATAAGTTCGGAGAGATTGAGTAAATATCAGGATGATGAGTTGTTATTCTTGTGTAAGAATATTACACTGAAAGCGAGAAATTTGCATGAGAAGTTGGCAGAAGCAGCACAAGAATATGGAGTGGACATTGAGAAATCAAAAGTTTTACAAAAGACATATAGATTGGATTTTAGGGACAAAGATTTAGAGAGTTTGAATGCATCTGGTAAACGATTGCAAGTAAAAGAGTTGATTAATACCTTGAAAAAATGGGGTGATTTGGATCGATGGAAGGTAGATGGGCTAGAAAGAAAGAAGAAGCGCTTGCAAGTAAGGGTGTGACTGCATCTTCTTTGCTTCCGTTAAAAGAGGCAGAACCTGTTGAAATGATATATCCAATGAGAGAAGTTCCGGGTGGTGGATATGTCCATATTCCTTGGTCAAGACAGAACATATTGTCTTTTACAAATGACTTCCCGAGGTTGAGAGAAAAGCCTGTTGAGTGGTATAAACGGGTAGAGAGGTTTGTTAAGGTCTCAAAGGTCCCGTTGAAAGATTTGGATGGTTTGTTTGACATTGTAATTCCAGCTGATTTATGGACTGAGTGCAAGATTGCAATTGACTGGCCGAAAGAGGAATATCCTAGAGATGTTAAGACTGGAGCGCCTTCAGAAGAGGTGATGAAGAAATATAATCAAGTGATTACTTATTTGAAGAGTAAGATTTCCCCAAAGGAAACAGATTGGTTTAAGATTGACAGGAAGACACAGGAGTCAAAAGAAACAGTACATGCCTACTACGAGAGACTTTTACAGGTGTTTAAACAGTATAGTGGTTTTGAAAGCATAACTGACAAAGATATGGGACATTTTGTGTATAAGTTTGTGTTTGATTGAAACCTGAAATTAGTAATATAATTCAGCAGCATTTGATTTGTTGGCAGAACAAAACAGTGGATGAAATACTGAGGTATGCAAAGTATTGTAGTGATGATATTGAATCTAGGCATAAGAAATTGAAAGAGAAAATGATGTGGGCGCAAGTGAAAGCGACAACAGAAAAATGGGAATTTTGTTGATTATTCTCAAACAGGTTTCCAGATGAAAGGACAGAATCAGAATTTTCAAAATGGTCAGGTATCTGGTTTGAATATTGTACCGAATAGTGGTGTTCAAGTGCAATTACCGGGAAAAGGTAGAGGTAGGAATAATAAAGAAGAGATGAAGAGAAAATTCCCTTGTCATTCGTGTGGCAGGTTAGGACATTGGAAGAACGAGTGTAAGTTCTTGTTAGAAAATAATGGAATGGTTCAAAATTCTAATCCACAGATGCAGAATGAGGTCGTTGTGAATCAACAACAGCTGCAACAGCAACAGGTAGTTTCACCACAGGTACAACAGGTACAACAGGTGCAAGTGCCTCAAGCTCCTATGCCAAATAATGTGAATGTTCAGGTACAGAGATACAGTGCAAATGCTGGATTTCACTCGAGTGAACAAATTGGTAAGAAACAAAATGGACAAATGGTTTCGCAATATTGGTTGCAATGTCCTGAGAGTGATTCAGATTCATCTCAATGACGGTGCCTGAGGGGGGAGGAAGAGTGCGTGCTTGGCGCATCTCTAGAGGTATATCAATCAGGTCCTTTTGTGGATGGGAAAGTGGAAGGTAATGATATTACATTCCTTGTGGACACTGGTGCTACCCGTTCTACTGTGAGAGCAGCAGAAATTCCAAACCTACCCCTCTAGGGAGAAACTATCCAAGTTGTAGGAGTTTCAAACAAGTATATTAGAACTCCAGTGACCAAACCAATGGAGGTTCATATTGGAGAATTCAGAGATTTACATCGGTTTGTGGTATGTGATATGAGTCCGGTGAACCTTTTAGGTAGGGACTTGTTGTGCAAGATTAACTGCACCATCTATTGTACTCCAGATGGTATGCTTTTCAAACACCAGAAGAGGATGTTGCTTTCAAAGTGATATTAGCAAGGCAAGGGACAGAAGTGAATGATTTGTATCCTTTATTACAGCGAAGGATTTGCCTGTTGAATTGAGAGATACTGTGACGACTGATGTGTGGGATTTTTCAGGGAAAGACATTGGCTTGATGAAAGGTGTTGATCCAATTCAAATTTTGGTCAAACAAGGTGCAGAATTTCCGAAAACACCACAATATAAAATGAGTCCTGAGAATATTGAGGAGTTACTCCTGTAATTGAGCAAATAATTCAACAAGGTATTCTGAGAGAAATACTATGGAGTCCTTGTAATTCACCTATTATGGGAATTAAATAACCGAGTGGCAAGTACAGAATTGTGCAAGATTTGCGAAAAATTAATAAGATTGTGGTACCTTGTTGTCCAATAGTGCCAAACCCAGCAGTGATTCTTTACCAAATTCCCTGTGACGGGGAATGGTTCCCAGTGATTGATTTGTGTCAAGCCTTTTTCTCGATACCTTTGCATCAAGATAGCCAGTATCTTTTTGCATTTCGGTTTGGAGACCATGTCTTGGCATGGTGCCGAGTTCCTCAAGGGTATACAGAGAGTCCTTCGATTTTCAATCAGATTCTGAAAAAGTGTCTGGAGTCATTGGTTATGCCAGAAGACTCAGTATTGGTGCAATACATTGATGACCTATTGGTGGCATCAAAGACACGAGAAGCATGTGTGACAGATACAATTGCTCTACTGAACCATTTGGCAGTAGGTGGGCATAAAGTGTCACCAGCAAAATTGCAGTTTTGTCAAAAAGAGGTTCAATATTTGGGACACAAAATTGAGAAAGGAGTCAGGAAAGTATCACAAGATCGAATTGCTGTGATCTTGCAAATGGGTCCTCCCAGAACACAGAAAGAAGTTCGAATGTTTCTGGGCATGGTTGGATACTGCAGACAGTGGATCAGTGGTTTCTCACTGATAGCCAAGCCATTACAGAGATTGACTCACAAAGATGTAGTCAATCCGATCGAACTGGATGAAGAAAGCATGAAGGCTTTTGTTGAGTTGCGAGATAGTCTTTGTCGAGCACCTGCATTGAGAATGCCAGATTATTCTAAAGAATTTGCATTGGTCTATCGTGAGAAAGATGGATGTGCAGTTTCAGTTTTGACGCAGACACATGGAATGGCGCGTCGTCCAGTGGCATATTTTTCTGCTACTTTGGATTCAGTGGCTGCAGCGTTGCCAGGTTGTTTGAAAGCAGTGGCTGCAACTTGTATGAGTCTAGAGCAGAGTAAATCAATTGTGATGGGACATCCATTGAGAGTGTATGTGCCACATTCTGTTGAGATTTTGCTAACAAGGACAAGGACGCAGCACATGACGAGTAGTCGTTTGACTACATATGAGAGAATGATTTTGGGTGCTGAGAATGTGACAGTAACAAGATGCACGACACTGAACCCAGCGACTTTGTTGCCGAGTTCGAGTTGTGAAGAAGTAAAGGATGAAGCAGCTCATGATTGTCTGGATGTGACAGAGTTATGTACGAAACCAAGGCCTGACATAAAAGATACACCATTGCCAGAATCAGATTGTGTGATGTTTGTAGATGGTTCGTGTCTGAGAGATGAAAAGGGTGCATTGCATGCTTCATATGCAGTATGTACAGTGGCCATGGTTCTTGAAGCATCTTGTCTAAGAGGGATAAATTCAGCACAAATTTCTGAGTTGGTCGCTTTGACCAGGGCATGTACAATTGGCAAAAATTTGAGGATAACCATATTTACGGATAGTCAATATGGTTTCGGGGTGGTGCACGACTTTGGTCAATTGTGGATGCAACGTGGATTTCTGACTTCTTCAGGATCCCCCATAAGAAACAGCAAAGAAGTAAAAGATTTGTTGAATGCATTACCATTGCCTAAAGAAATTGCAGTGGTCAAATGCCAAGCACATAAATCAGGAAATGATTATGTGACTAGTGGCAACAGATACGCAGACCAAGTGGCTCGTTTCTGTGCACAAAATTCAGTTTCAATCAATAAAGGAACAGAAAAAAAGAATACAAATTGTCACTCGATGTTCTCTTCTCTAGAAACATGGGATGAATTTAGCCAATTGCAAGAAGAAGCCAGCGAGGAAGAAAAAGAGCTTTGGATAAAGTCAGGATGTACAAAGAGACCTGAAGATGAAATATGGGTGTATGTAGATGAGAGACCAGTAATGCCAGATTGTTTACTTTCACAATTTGCAAGGATGTACCATGGAGTGACTCATGTGGGAAGAGATGCTATGATTAGGCTCTTCAAACAGTCATGGTACAATCCAAAGTTCAGGGTCATTGCAGAGAGTCTTTGCCAGAGGTGCGTAGTCTGTCAGCAGCAGAATCCAGGTAGAAAGACTGTTGTCAGTTGGGGACGGATTGGAAAAGCAGCAGGTCCTTTTACTAGATTGCAGGCAGATTTTATTGAATTGCCTCCTTGTAATGGACTAAAATATGTCTTGGTTGTTGTCTGTTTGTTTTCTCGTTGGGTAGAAGCATATCCAACAAGAAGAAATGATAGTCTAACAATTGCTAAATTGCTTTTGAGAGAGATTATTCCTAGATTTGGATTTCCAGTCTCTTTAGAAACCGATAGAGGTACTCATTTTAGTAATGAAATAACGTGGATGATTTGCGTAGCATTACAAATTGAGCAAAAGCTGCATTGTGCCTCTCGACCAGAAAATTCAGGTGTGGTCGAGCAAATTAATGGCACTATTAAATCGAGATTATCGAAGGTGTGTGCATCCACAACACTGAAATGGCCAGACACTTTACCATTGGTATTAATGAGTCTGAGAAGCATTCCTGATAAAAAGACTGGATTATCCCCTCATGAAGTTATAATGGTGAGAGCAATGAGACAGCCGATTGTACCAGCGAATCAACTGATGAATATAACTGATGATTTGGTGCTTGATTATTGCAAAGGATTGGCTGATGTGGGGCGTTCTGTGTCTCATCAGGTTGGAGAAAGTGCAACCACAACACAGCAAGAGCAAGCACATGATTTAAGTCCAGGGGAGTGGATCCTGGTGAAGAAACATGTGAGAAAGTCGTGTCTGGAGCCTAGGTGGCATGGCCCATACCAGATTATACTGGTGACAACAACAGCAGTGAAGTGTGGAGGCTTGCCGAATTGAATACACGCAAGTCACACAAGACGAGTCCCAAGTCCACTTGAAAGACAAGAAGAAGAAGAGCAGAGACTGGCAGAGAGTCAAGAAGAGCCAGAAACTGTAGAACGTGAAACCATAGAGTCTGAAGCTACAGATTCCGAGAGTGTTGAACACGTGGATGAGCGAGAACAAAGTCGAATAAAGTGGGCACCAGCTACTGGGTCTCGTGAGACTGCTGTTGAAGGTAATGATGGAGGAGTGTTAAATGAGAATCAAGAGCAAGTGCAACAGAGAAAAGAACTGAATAAAAGAACTTGCGAACTTGACACTGAAACAGAGGGAACTGTGCAAGTTAAGAGAGCAAGAAAAGGTGATGTGTGGCCAAAGGGAGTGAAAAGATTGAAATACACTCTGAAAAAGAAAATACCAGACACAATAGTTGAAGTACCAAACAAAACAGAACAAAGTGCGTCAGAAGAAGAATTAGTTTGGAAAACTAAGAGAGTAAGAATTCCAAATAGGAAATACACAGCACCAGAATGGACATATGTGGTGTTGGAAGAATTTGAGCATACAGATCAAAGCAAAGAAGATACTGGTACAAAGCAGAGTGAAGCAAACGGATTTGAGCCACCCTAAGAGAACTGTGTAAACTAAAGGGTGTAGGAAAATTAAAGAATTCACTCAGAGAAAGAAAAGAGAACTGAAAGAAGAAATTGAATCAAAGGATGTGAAGAAGATATAAAAAAAAAAAAATTAAAAAAAGAGGGGGTGAAGAAAGAAGAAGAAGGCTTGAAGTGTTTGGATACACTACTGAGATAGTTTTTTTTCTAGTTTGTCTAGTTTGTCTTTTTTCTTTTATGAATTGATACAAACTTTTCCTTAAAATGTCAAAAATAACAGAGACTGGATATCAAAATCATAGTTTCAAACGTAGATGTATTAATGCTTGCTTATTTAGTATTTTATTACTAATGTTGGTGTGGTGAACACCAATTGTTATTGTGCCTGTCTTAATGGTAACTAACCATAAAAATAATACTAATGGTGTGCTGAGTAAAAAGTAGATTTTAAAAGTTTTAAAGAAATCTCACACACTAATATAGAAAAGATGGAAGGTGATAGCATCTACCATCAAGATAAATCATTGAATGACTTTTCGTTAAATGTATTTACTAAGGTGTTGTATGAGTATGTTGATACAAAGGATGCGAGAGATTGTTATGTGTGCATGCAATTACCATCGTCTGTCTCAGAGGGGGTGACATATCACCTACCTTAAACATATGGTGTGTCTTGTAGCGTACTAACTAGTCTGTTTTACGAGAGAGGTAGTTTACAGTATTATTATTCTAACATGGATTTAGTGTTTTCTGAAATTCCTATTAGAAAGAACATGAATAGAATGAGTAGCGCTGAAAATGCAGAATATATGGGGGAAACAAAATTTTTCTTGAGTGAAAGAACACTTCCTTTACCATGCGGTGCAAATGGATAAATGTGATACATAATTTGCTACATGACTAGGATGAAGGAAAGCGAATGTTATAACAGAGGCTCAAATTTGTATTTCCTGGGGTGGAAGTAGATATGCAGAATAAATTAACAATGAAGAAGATAAGCTAAGGGACATGACAAGAGTGGTGTGACAGTACACCCCCTTCCTTAACCAATCATGTGTAGAGAAATCCTCTGTTCTGACACAAGTGTGGGTTGGACGTTTGGGTTTTAGGGTATAATTGTGGTTCCTGGTGGGAGGGGTTTAGGAGTTTTCATGAGAGTCTGTTGGTGTTAGTTGGTGTCTTGCTTTCCCACCTGCGTGAGGAGAGGCTTTTCTTGCTGTCTCCTATTCTTGAGCTGGCTGTTCCTGTCTGCTGATTCCTGACTTAGTCTTTGCCTCATCAAACTCTTCTTACTGCTCTCATGGCCAGAGAGTAGATTTCCTATTCAATTGGGTTAGTATAGACAGAAAACTGAATTTGCATAATCATTTGCAAATGTATTTTGTCTCTGAACCTTTTGTCTCTTCGCCTTTCCACTCCTTTATGCATTGTCATTGATGAGATGTTTGTTTGATCATATTTCTCTAATGTTTTTGCTCCGTGATGATCTGTGATTTGTACTGTATTTTTGGTATTGATGAGCATTTATTTCACATTATTTTAGATAAACATTATAAATATACAAATGTGTCTGTCTTTATTTGAGTTGTTTTTCTAGTTTATGATTTATTCAAGAAACAAGTATTGGTTTGCCAAACCCTGTCAACTATATAAAGATCGCATCGCCACAATTGGTATGTTAGAAATAAAGACACAAATTGGATTTTGGTAATTTGGGTAATTTGTTTTGGAAATTCACTAATCACAGCGTGAAGGGGCTTGTGGGTAATGAAATTGGGCCTAGTTTGTGGAAAATTATTATTCCCAGATCGCTGGATCAGTCTTGTTTTGGATATATAAAAATATTGGATATTTTTTTTAACTGGTATGTGCCTCTGAGATAAGCCTGACTGCTCGTGCCATGCTACCAAGGGGCTGAGCAGGGGTTATTTTAAGAGTGTAGCTCACTTACCCTAACTAGGAAGAAGGGTCCTTACTTGGACAAAGGTACCTACCTCTGCCAACTAGAGACCTGCATTTCTAACACAGGTGAAATTATTTGAGAAAGCCCACATGTCCGAAATATAATTGGACTGACACACATACCACCATTTTGCATGGGTCACAGGCAGACATGCTAGAACTGAAATATCTGCAAACAAAAGACAACAAATTAAATCTGATTATTCGAGCTGTGGGGCTTGGCTGAGTAGGTCAAGATGGTGGACACTCTTATCTGAGGTCCTGATTCCTTGCATGAGGATTGGAGATTCTGGGTGCTGATGGAGTCCTATCAGAGGTACTGGCTGCATCTCCGGGGGTGCTAGACTCTGGGGACGCCCCCACCAGAGCTAAGGCTGGCCCAGTTCCGAGGTAGCTGAGGCACCTTAGGAGTGGCGAGGGTGGCAAGGTGTCAGGCAGGAGGGCAGGTGGCCGAGCATCGAAGATGGCGGACGCGCTCTGATCGCGCTCTGCATACCATCCCCTGTTTATCCTGGCCACCCTTACCTCCTTCTGGCTTTGCTGGTAGCTACAGGCATGCATGGTGTGTGCGAGTGTCTACTGTCCCCGTTGAAGCCCTCGTTGCCTTGGTGTGGCGGACGGAGGAGGAGCCCCGTAGAGTCTGGCCTGTCTTTCCTTGTGGGCCTGCCCTTGGACACCTCCACCGGGACTGTCAGCCGTCACTGAGGGCGCCGGGCCGGTCCGCTGCCCGTCCGCCGATGGAGCGGTGCAGCCTCTGCACAACTAAATGGCCCTTGAATCCTGAGGGGCCGTGACCTCGCTGTTGCGGACATCATCCAGCCTCCCCGCCGGGTCCCGGCCCTCTCGGTTGGCTCGGGGCTGAGGTGGAGGCCCTTCACCCATCCACAGCCGGGGCGGAGCTTCTGCCTGGCGGGGGGTGCAACCCTGCACTCATGGCAGCCGCCGTGGGAGTCTCTGGGCCGGCAATCTGGGCGTGACTGAAGCAGAGCAGTTACTGCGGGCCTGGACCCGCTGAGAGGTCTGGGCCGAGTGAACGTCCGCGTGAAGGGGCGCCATGATTTCTGGCCTGACAGACAGTGCAGTGGGCCCGCGCTGTCTACTGATGCACCATCGGATGGTCTGCGGTGAGGCGCGCTTGGGATGCCAATTCTGTGGGGGGGGGGCACGGAGGTCGGTTGGGCCTAGGTCCCCCGTGGAGATGCATCGCGGGAGCGAGGGCGGCGCCCATAACACACACGGTGCCTGGATTGGCAGCACGAGGGTCAGATGGGGCAGGGCTGCCTACCTCCCACTGGCTTGTGGTGATCTCTGGGAGCTGGTCTGTTTCCCTGGGGGGACCGGCTGTGGCCCTCTCCCTCCGTGACTGTTGTCTCTAGTTGCGGGCTCCGTACTGGTCCCTTGTCTCCTGCCACTGGGGGGATACAGTCGCCTCACTGCTAACATGCCCTCTGGCACCAATTGAACATTAACTCTCTGCCACTGACACTGCCGGGCCTTGTTGTGGTGTCCCAGCCTCCTCAGGTGGCCCGGGGCTGTGCCAGGGGCCCTCCGCCTTTCTGCTGCCGGGGCGTGACATCCGCCTGACGAGCGGTGCGCGGTCCTGCTTCTGTTGCGACATCCAGGGGGGCCTCCTTGCTAACATACTGTGAGTGCTTGAAGCGGATCAACCACCGGTGGAGGGGGCAGGTCCGGAATGCGCGTGGAACACTTGGAAGTGTGGGCTGGCTGAGCAGCTGCAGGGAGTGGTGCGGTTACCCCCGATCTGGCTGGCAGTGTCACGGGCCTCCACTGGCTGCAGCATAACACATTGGTGGCGCCCGTCTTGGAGGGGGGGCACGAGGGTCGATCGGGCCTAGGCTCCCCAGGAGGGCGTGTCATAAGGGTAACTACAGGGCATACAGAGCTAACGACACCCTAACAGGCAGCACGAGGGTCAAGTCGGGCCTAGGCAGCCCCCCACCCCCCTTACCTGCGGTTGTCTCAGAGCTCCCTGAGCTGGAGGGCCCGGGAACCGTTCGGATCTGGATATTCTGGGGACAACTGGCAGTGAGGGTCGCTAATGCTGTGAGAACGGAGGATACGTGCTACTGACCAAGCGGATCCAGCCCTTTCGCGGAAAGATACACACGTAGACGGTGTCCCTGGCGGGAAGCTGACCATTCATTCGATACCCTGGCACACTCAGTCTTGCTGGCCCTTCTGGGGTCACACCACTTCCAGGCCTGAAGCTCAACAGTCAGGGTCAGATTCAGGAAGCCCAATTCTACAGCTACTGCCTTCATCTGGCCTCTCCCCCAAACAAGCGACATACGACGTGATATTCAGGTCTCTCCCCTCGGGGCTCCAGTGGACAGGTCCACTTCACCAACAGCTCTCTATGCCCAGTGCGCAGCAGCTAGCTATGGGCCGCCTTCGCTCAGACTCCATTCAGGATCGCCCTCCTCAGGGTGCGTCTGGGGCAGCGTCTGGAGGAGTGGGGAAACCCTCCGAGCCTAACCGGGCAGAACTATCGGCAAAGCTGGACTCAGTGCTGGCTGCTGTGGAACAGATAGGCGCCGCGTTGGACCATACCCGGACCTCACTTGAAGACAGAATAGACAAGGTCACTTCCGACTTCATGCTTCTGCGCGCGGACCACCAAAAACTGTCTGACCGAGTGCAGGGGACAGAGGTCACATTGGCAGAACTACAACCTAAAACCCACAATCACACTGCAACTCTGCAGGACCTGCTCGACCGGGTCTGCACCCTCGAGGAGAAACTAGACGACGCAGAGGGTCACTCACGTCGGAACAACATGCGAGTGATAGGCCTGCCGGAGGGAACGGAGGGTCGGGAGGCAGTAGGATATGCAGAGACCTGGCTAAAAGAGTTGCTACCCCCGGGGGCACTCTCCCCACAGTTTGTTGTCAAACGAGCGCACAGGGTCCCTGCTCAGAAACCACCTACTGAGGCTCACCCACAGCATTTCCTGATCTGCCTGTTGAACTTCCGGGACCAGGATGCAGTGCTAAGGGAAGTTGGGAAACACCTGGGCCCCAAGGTACAAAATGTCTCAGTCTCCCTCTTCCCGGATTATACTGCACAGGTGCAGAGGAGACACACCAACTTCGGAGCAGTGAAACGTCAGTTGAAAGCTCAAGACCTACACTACTCGTTGCTATTCCCGGCCCGCCTTCGAGTAATCCATAACGGCACCGCCCGGTTCTTCGACTACTTCTCTGACGCTTGGGACTGGCTGGAGGAAAGTGGGCTGGCAACAGTCCCTAGGCCCCAGGAAGACCCCTCGGCTCAGAAGAAGCACAGGCGTGGACGCTGAAGGGCCAGGGGTGGAAGATCACATTGGCAGATCTCGCCCATCAGCGCACCGGACCCAGAACAGATCCTATCGGAACGCCAGGACGCACTCCATATTGATCGACCCTTCACCCCGCCAGACAGTTATCGGAGTCTGCCTCTCCATCGCCTTCCAGTTCCAAAGGGGACGCAGATTCTTTGCAGGCCTGGTCCGCAGATCCGGACTCTCCTCGCCCTCCAGACATCACGCCTCAAATGTCATACAATATTGTATAGCACAACAGATTGTAACAGCTTACGACATAGATATTGACTGCAGCTTGGTAGAGTTACACTACTGTTTCTCAAGTCGTCATTTTGACACACTACACCGTACACCCATGCCAAGCTATACATAATTTAGATATGCCCTAGGAGGCCAGTTATTAGCAATATGTATCCGGGGGATGGGGCAGTAGGAGCTATTCATCTCTTGTGCACCCCTCTACACAGTCAACATCTGACTAAGTATTATTCGCCATGGTTCGGCACAGCTGTTTGGGTCAATCCCCGTTTGGGGTTCGCTCTTATGTAGTTCTTCAACACAGGTTGAGTATTTTCATTTCCCCCATGGCTTACGTTGCCCTACACAGTGACCTGAGGCCTCTCCTGTCTTTTCCATGCACGGTAGCTGCTGTGCAACCTGAGTTTGTTACACCTACACCGAACACATGACAAACATTAATATTATTTCCTGGAATATCAGGGGCATTCACACCCCAGCACGTAGGTATTCCATATATGCCTACTTACAGCGCAGGTCCACGGGGATTGCATTCTTACAGGAGACTCACCTGACACGTTTGGAAGCAGAAAGGCTTCGTCGTCGTTGGCACGGGCATGTATACAGCACTAACTATTCGTCTCAGGCTAGAGGTTCCCTGATATGGGTGGAAGCGGGGACCCCATGGGAGGAAGACAAGGTTGTGGTCGACCCGGCAGGGCGCTATGTTTGCATCAACGGGCAGACACTCCTGCTAAGCTCAATTTATGCTCCCAACTCTGATCAGAGCGTGTTCCTCAACAGCTTTTCCACCACACTTTTCAGATGGGGAGACATACCGTGGCTACTGGGCGGGGACTTCAACTCGGTCTTGGATGTCTTGCTCGATTGCTCCTTCCCACCTCTTACTCGCACCTCTGCCTCATCGAACGCACAAGCTCTGTGCTCCTGGCTGGGGCACTGGTCCCTGACAGATGTATGGCGTGCATGCAACCCGGATCAGAGGGTATATTCCTTCTACTCACCGGTTCATGATCTCCATGTCCGACTGGAACGCATTCTAGCAACAGCAACACTGCTCCCATTAATTCTTGACACAGGCTACCTGGGCCAGACCCATTCAGATCATAATCCACAGATCATGTCGTTGGGCTGGGAAGAGAGGTCCCCCCCTGACCCCTACATGGCGATTACAGACAGCGGCACTGGAGGATCCAGCCTTCCGCTGTGCAGTGGAGGCGGCATTGATCGGGTATTTTGAACACAATGTCGGCTCTACGAGCTCTCCCTTGATAGAATGGGAAGCCTTTAAGGCTGCTACTAGAGGCCACTACCTGAGTCTTGCCTGGAGCATCCGCAAACAACTGGACGCCTCCCTCATCTCCATAGAACGGAAGCTCCTTCATTGGGAAACTCTGTCGGTCACATGCCCCGAGGCTCGGGAGCGGCTCGAGAAGCTGTGAACGAAACGGCTAGAAATGCTAGAACAGTTACGCTGTTACAATTACCTTGCCCACTCCACCCGCACCCACTCTTCCTCTGACAGAGCTGGTAAGCTACTTCCATTTATGAGGCCATGACTAAACATTACACCACACTTTATGCATCCAGGGCGCACGGTGACTCCCAACTAATAGGTTCTTTCCTAGATTCAGTGCAGCTACCCACTCTATCTGTTGTCCAATTTCTGTAGTTAGACTCCCCCCCTATCAGTAGAGGAGGTCCGGGAAGCTCTTGCGTCTCTGGCGTCTGGAAAGACACCAGGACCTGATGGGTTCCCCACAGAGTTTTTCAAGACTTACACAGCGACCCTAGTACCACGTCTACACGCACTCTACACATCGGTGCTTGACAGCGCAACCCTCCCTCCCTCTCTCTGCTCAGCTAATGCCGTCTCCCTGTTGCAGCCAGGCAGGGGCCCCATGACCCTGGGGTCTTACAGACCTCTGGCGATCCTGAACACGGATTATAAAATCCTGGCGAAAGCACTTGCTATCCGTCTTCCACCCTATGTGCCCTCGCTGGTACACTCGGACCAGAATGGTTTCGCCCCTGCCCGAAACACTGCGCTCAACCTTCGTTGCTACTTCAGGGTAGCTGAATATGCCCCCCTGAACTGGCCACGCTCTGGATGCCTGGTGCTCGATCTCGAGAGAGCATTTGACTCTCTTGAGTGGGACTACCTCTTTGCTGTGCTACCAAGGTTCGGCATTGGCCCCATGGTTCGGCTATTGTATAAACGCCCAACGATTCGTGTGAAAACTGTCCCTACACATCGGACACTATGCAGGTGGGTCGCGGGACTCATCAAGGCTGCCCCCTTTCCCCACTCCTTTTCTCCCTGGCGGTGGAGCCCCTGTCGGCGTTTATTCATGCCAGGGTAGACATGGGTATTCCCCTGCGCTACAGCACGCATACGATCTCCTTATATGCTGACGACCTCTTATTGTACGCAAGAGACCTCCACGCTATACCCCACTAGCTAGACTCTGCGCTATCACAATTCGCCTTAGTATCAGGGCTGAGGGTCAATGCAGCGAAATCCACCCTCTTCCCGTTCTCGCTGTCTACTCCAGGTACTCACTGTGGGGGGGATCCCAGTGTCATGGTGCACCTGCACATTCCGATACTTAGGTGTCCACATATATCGTACCAAAACTGACCTGTATGATGGGAACATTACCAGAGCCACCTCCTCCATTTACTCACAGATGGCATTCTGGAGGACTCTCCCTCTGTCTATCTCAGGGAGGGTAGCCCTCGCGAAAATGGGGATCCTCCCACGTCTTCTTTATTATTTTGCGAGCCTGCCTCTTTATATTCCCCCCTCCTACTTCAGTAAACTGGAAGCAAAGGTCAGGGATTTTCTATGGGGGATGTCCAGACACAGGATCTCCATAAAGAAGCTATATCTACCTGCAGGACAGGGTGGGCTAGCGATGCCTAATTTCGAGCACTACTACTTAGCGGCTCAGCTGCAATGGGCAGCTAGATGGCTGGCCTCCAGACACCGGTCAGACACTGCCACACTGCAACCACCAATGGCGCTCCACACTTTCCTCAGCATGTTTCAACCTTGCGCTAAGCCCAGAAGAGCGGACTCCTTGCTGCTCTCCATAGCGTATAAAAGCTACCGCAGAAGTCTGTACATTACCCCTGGCACTGCGCCATATGCCCCGGCTATTCCTTTACTGGGGTCACCAAGAGGCGGGTCGTACATCACAGCAGCGGAACTGCGCAGTTGGGAAACAGCAGGCATTCACGACACAGGGGATCTTTTAGAGACGGCGCCTTAATCCCATATACAGACCTAATCTCAGAAGATGGCCTACCCCCGGGGCAATTCTTAACACACCGTGCGCTCATTGCTTCACTCTCAATCAGATGGGGTAACCTAGCAACAGAACCCCCCATACATCACCTGTTGCAGTACTTACATATAATGGGCACAAGGGGACACTTGATACGTTGGTTCGCCTCGTTCCTCCGTCAACACACTGCAATCCCACTGACCCCCCCTGAAACAACACTGGGAGGAAGATCTGGGCCGTGCCCTGTCGGAGAGGGAATGGGTGGCAATACTGGAAAGCCCGACACGAGTCCCTCGCAATCAACGCTTCCAGCAGATTCAGTATCTTACTCTCCATCGTGCATACCTCTCCCCCTCCCAGATAAACAAGTATTTTCATCGCGCTGACTCCAAATGTCCCAGGTGTCACCTAACAGATGCAGATCTGCTACACATGCTATGGTATTGCCCGGCCCTAGCTGAGTACTGGACTGATATAGCGGCCACTTTAGCCCACTGCACTAAACGCGTAATTCCCTTTCACTGGGAGGTGTACGTTTTGCACCTCTTTAAGAGGAGCAGGAAACACAAGGTCACCTCACGATTCTTAGACCTAGGCCTCGTAACGGCGAAACGCCTGATCACCAAAAGATGGAAAGCACCGGTGGCACCCCATGCAATTGCCTGGCGCTGCTTGTTGCACAACTGGGCCAGGGCAGACGGGGTAGCTCTATGGAGGGAGGACCTTCTGGGGCTATGCAAGTTTCCCTTAGCTATAGACTGGGGGGCTATCGTGGAGGAATTACGGAAGATGGCTGCATCCACAGTAGACACTCAGGAGGAAACAGGGGCCTCATCGGCGCTAGGGTAACATGACACTATCGCTTCTGCATCACCTCACAGGGGGTGCCCCCCCTCAATCCCTGCTCAACCTGGCGCATCATACGTCCCTACTGCGCGCTACAAGCTGTTAGTCACCTGATACTACACTTTACGGCCTCAGGTCACGGGCGGTTACCCCTTTCCCTCAGTTAAATTATTTTGTCCTCATTTTGTTGTACCCTCTGCCCACTGTTCAGAGATCACACCACACATAGAGAGGAGCTGTGGTGCATAGCAGGAAGGCAGAACTTACACTAGTGTTCTCTCCCGGATGGCCTGGTGTAACTGATACCCTCATTTCTTCATACTGGAGACATTACCCACCTGCTATTGCGATTATATCCTTCAGCTCTGGATTTACTATTGTATTATCCCCCAGTACATGGTGTCGTTGATCTTTTTGTATTGCATTGTTAAAATTGTAAATGACAATAAAAAGATTTAAACAAAAAAAAATAAAAAATATGTCAGGCAGGAGCTTCCTCTAAACAAAGTCATGGAGGCAGCCCATGAGCCGGTGCAGACACTGGGCTTGTGGTCACCAAGGCCGCTGCCATACCTGCAGTTATCCCTCCGTGAAGCCTGGTGACAGGGGAAGGTGAGGAGCACTTGGTAGGTGATCCAGCCAGGAGAGGAGGTCCAGGGCTACTGTGGTCGCAAGTGTACCCGACTGTAGGGCCTGGACATACCTTACTCCCTGCTTTGTGGGCCTGGCGTGGGGGCACCCCGGGGATGGGGTGTTCCCCGCTCCCACCTCTGGCTCAATAATTTGGACTCCTGGGAGCCTCCCGTCTGCACCATGACACGTGGGACCTGCTGAACCCGCCGGGAGCAACGAGCCAACGACCGGGGCACCCAATAGCCTACAGCCTAGGGCAGCGTGACGGGGCTACTGGGACCCCCGAGAATCAGGTCTCCCTCCCTTCTGTCACTAAGAGAGAGCAACAATCGGAAACTAGGCCAGTCGATCCCTTTACATTCGTGGATTGCAGTGTCATTTGGTGTAGTTACCACCTTCACAGCTCCTCCTAAGGTTCTGGGGTGAACCCCTGACTGCTTGTGCTTCCTGCTCTTGTGATCCACCTGCAACAAGGATTGGGGCTGCCCTAGTTCTGCCCGGTTTGTGGGATTTGTTCTGTCGAACTCCTTGGGGCGGGGGAGCTGTGGTTGTGCTACCTTACACGCAAATCCATCAGGCTGTCTCTCCCTGGCTGCAGTGGATCCCAGCATACTTGGGTACTATTGGCAGGGCCAGACTGGCCGTAGCGGGCACCGGGCGTTTCCCCGGTGGGCCGCCGGGGTGGGGGCCGGTTTTGAACGCTTGGGGCCGTTTTTGTTACAGGGGGCCCGCAATATCGGCCCCTGTAACAAAATCGGCCGAACCCGGCCCTCACAAACAGCTCGGCCGCACCCCCATCTCCCCCCCAGGGGGGGCTGGCCGAGCAGTTTGCCAGGGCCGGTTTCGGTTCCCAGTCCGGCCCTGACTATCGGCCGGGACAAACCACATCACTCGCATTACCAAAGCAACATTGATAACCTTACGACCCAAGTGTCAGGGCCCCATGATGGCTTCTCTACTGAAGAACGATTTAATCAAACTCCCAAGGCTGGGGACATTGAGACCATCTTTCAGACCATTCAGACCTCCTACTTTGCTCTCAAATCTAAAGTAGGGGTGGTAAGGATTGAAGTCTCCTACTGCACCAAGATCTCCTGGGGATGGCCAATAGAGCCATCAAAACAGAAGGTTGCATATGAGAACTGGAAGATAAGGTACGTGAGCTTACATCTATGTTCCCCGTCTCTCAGCAACTTCAAAACCTATGGAAGATTGAGTGAAAGATGCTTAAAATAGGGCAAGGTGCTGTAACCTAAGCTTTGTGAGATTCCCTGGAGGGGCCTAAGGAGCCACCCGGAGGCTCTTCCCGAGCAGTAGATCTTGTCCTGGATTCCTGATAGGTCGGCTATCCTCCTGCTTCATCAATGAATGAGCTCATGGAGCCCGGATTAGAGACCCCCCTCCCGGTGACCCCCCCATAACCCCTTTAGCAAAGGTCCTCACCTGTAGGCAGTCCTTGAAATGGAGAAATAGAAGTGCAGGTACTCTGTACCAGAGTACCTGCTCGTTTCTGAGAAGCGCCAGTACTCTCCAATTAAAAGTATTACGTCTCTCTTAAGAAGTGCAGGTACTCTCCGTCTCAAAATAAAAAGTGCTGGTACTCAGTACCGGACAGTACCGGCCCATTTAAAGCACTGACTATAGGGACAGAAACATTATTCTACGAGAGGCTTGTCTAAAGGGGGAGTTCTATTTCAATCCCAGCTTACCTATACTCACAACGTACAACAGATGAGCAAATCATATGACAAGGTTTATTCAAACTCTCTGTTGCTAGGGGGTTATGGCCACAAAGCCAGCCACTGCTTAAACAGTCTCTCAACTACATTCCCTCCTCCAAACAGAAGCCGGTTATACCTGTCCTGCCCGTGGTCTAACGGTAATCTACCATGTGTGACCAAGAGTGGCCTAGGCACGCGACATCTAGTATCTAGTATGATCTCATCCAAATCTCAGCAACTGGATGACCTGTTATGTTACATAAAAACTGTGCAGGTGAGGGATCTGGTTGCTAGGTGAGAACATGATGATGCAGTGATCTTCAATGAAGGGATTTAATTTGCAATACTTACAAATACTTACAATACAAAGAGATTTCCTCTTGTAGTTAGGAAGTTATGCACGTATTGCCAATCATTTAATCAAAGTTAAGTACAGCACATTTTGATTGGTTCCAAAGTGACACCATTTAACAATTATGAAACTAAGAAATGTTTTCAACATGCAGTGTTAATGCTCTTTTTTTACACAAACAGACTGCACCCACCCTCAGTGGAGGGAACTCATTACAGCTGTCGGCAGTAGGCAGGAGGTAGATAAAAACAAGCATTTGCAACGCAATAGATCTCGCATTTACGTGAGTTTAAGCTATTGGCATTGTAAATGACAATGCCTTTTATTTATGTTTTAAAAACGAAAACAAAAATAAAAGGCATTGTTATTTGCAATGTCAATAGCTGAAACTTGCGTAAATGCGAGACCTATTGCATTGCAAATGCTTGTTAGATTATTGAGTAGAAACGCTCCCTTTCGGCCCGCACATCAAAATAATTAAATAAAGAAGCGCGGCCGCTGAAGTGAAAGCGGACCGCGCTGCAAATAAAAAAAAAATAGTGCTTACGACTTATGAAGGAGACCGTGTAACGCCACAAGTAAAAGATCCAGTCCTCATGGGAGGTAACAAATGGCGACAGGGCGGTAACAAGGAAGGACTAACAAGCCTCATTATCAATCGGAAACCAGCATTTACCAAGGACAATGACACCAGCCAATCAAATATATGGGCTGAGAGAAGGCGAGGCATCCACAGCATACTCGACTACTGCATGCCTCGCAGAGTGAGCAGCGCATCCGCGCTGCCGCTAGGCTTGACCTAAAAACTGTGTATATGGAAAGTAGGTGAGTTTCCAACAGGCTGACAGGACTGGGACATCTCAGCACAACACGTGGCTTACCCGTTGGCACCCATACATTGCCAGGCTCTGGCTGCCTGAAATTCATAACTTCCATAAATTCCAGTTCACCCTGGGTAACAATCGTGTTTTAGGTGGCAAGATACAACAGGCAGTGCACCTCCATACCTGCCCCACTTCCGTGCCACCTTCTTCATTAGTATGAAACCCCCTCTTTGCACGTACCTTCCTAACCTGTTCTGACCTTCAGCCCTCAACGTGCTCTTTTCTCACTTCTTTCTGCAAGCTCTAGGTCGTGTACCAGAGTGCGTGCTTTTAGACAGAATGTTGCACACACATCCAGCTTAATTTGTAGTGCTTAATTTTCAAAAGAACGAGTGCCGGTGCAAGTACCTATGCTCAGAAGCTCAAGGCTGGTGCAATTAAACATTGGTGCCATGAATATCAATGCTAGTAGTCTTAAACCACCTGATCCCTCTCTAATCCACTACCAGACACTCCTTGCACCTTTATCTCACTAGTGCAGGTTCCTGTGTTCTCCCTGTATGAAGGTTTTTCCATCTTTCTCTTCATCTGTTGCTAGAAATGGAGGTCTCTAGTTGGCAGATGTAGGTACCTTTGTCCAAATAGGGACCCTTCTTCCTAGTCAGGATAAGGGAGTTACACTCCTAAAATAACCCCTGCTCACCCCCTTGGTAGCTTGGGACGAGCAGTCAGGCTCATCTTAGAGGCAGTGTGTAAAGCATTTGCACATAACCCACAGTAATACAGTGTAAGCACTACAAAAGGACACCACACCAGTTTAGAAAAATATCCGATATTTTTATATACTTAAGACAAGACCAAAAACGATAAAAATCCACAATACAGTATTTAGACATCTTCAGTTATCAAAATAACCTTGAAAAACAGTTCCTTGGAATCGATAGCTCCCTCTGGGGCTATCATGACGTCGTGAACAAACAAATCCAAACAGTTCTGGCTGACCGCGGTGTCGCGGGCCAGCTACGGTGTCGGGAAGACCCGCAAAACAGTACCTTTAGAAATGCAGGGCGTCGGCGACCTCTCGTTGAGCTTCCGAAAGCACGGTGTCCGCAGGCGTCGGTTCCGGAGGTCGGTGCAGGCGTCGTCGGGCCCTTGAAGTCACACGCGTTTGCAGATCAAACTCCTCGCGGTTGAAGTCACGAGCACTGGCGTCGGGTGCTGCGGTGCGAAGTGCAGCGGTGCGGCGTGTGATGTCCTCAGGTCGCGGTGCGAGCAGTGGCTCGGTGGCGACATCAGATTGCGTCGTCGGTGAGACCAGGGTCGCGGTGC
Organism: Calotriton arnoldi; assembly: GCA_963921515.1. NCBI lineage: Eukaryota > Metazoa > Chordata > Amphibia > Caudata > Salamandridae > Calotriton > Calotriton arnoldi. Next base: position 629,627 of record CAWUFW010009509.1, read on the forward strand.
AAAGTGATGCGGTGCTCGTCGCGGTGCTGGCAGGACACGGTGCAAGCAGCGGCGGCGTCGTTGCTGAAGCGCTGTCGTCGGCTGACGAACTGGAGTCGATGGCGCCGGTGTCGATAGGCCAAGGCTGTGGTGCGGGATGAGGGCGGTGCGTCGTGTAACTTTACGAGCGGTGCCCTCAAACCACGGTGCAAGCAGCGGTGTCAATTTTGGCGTGGAGCGGCGTCATCGGGGATGCCAAGGCGGTGTCGTGGAGCGAGGCGGTGCGGAGTGCGGTGCCCACAGGTCACGGTGCGAGCAGCCTCTCGGTGGCGGCGTCAGCAGGCGTCGTCGGTGAGACCAGGGTCACGGTGCGGCATTGCGTCGGTGCCCTCTGTGGTGCCTTCAGGACACGTAGTTGGCAGCGGCGTCGTAGACGGCGTCAGGTTACTTTTTCTTCTGTTGCAGCACAAAACACACAGTCCCCACTGCTGAGGGCAGAAGAACTTGAAGTCTTTGCTGTTCCTGAGACTTCTTGAACAGGGGGCAAGCTCTACCTCAAGCCCTTGGAGATACCCAAAGAAAGAAGTTGCAGAAAGATCAGTCCAGTCCTTTCACTGCCCAAGACAGAAACAGCCACTGCAGTCCAACACAGCAAAGCACTCAGCAAAGTGGTAGTTCCTCCTCACAGCTTCTCCAGCTCTTCTTCTTGGCAGTCTTCTTGGTCCAAAAGAGTTCTAAAGTTCAGGGGTTTGGGCCCCACTTTTTATAGCCCAAAATCCTTTGTCCTCTCAGGCAGAGAGTGTCTGTACCCAGCCAAAACCAGTTCTGTCCTCACTGGTGCAGCTTCCTGGCAGGGGGTGGATACGTCATTGTGCAAGGCAGACCAGGCCCATTTAGGTGCAAGAAAATCTCCTCCCACTACTCTAAATGCAACCCAGATCTATTCAGCCCAGCCCTGACCCATCAGACTTCTGGAGCCGCTGCCCCTCTCCAGCCCCTGTCATCCAAAAGCCAGACATGCAATACACAAACCTAGCAGAGGCACACTGGATGGTTAGGCAAGAAAACACCTATTTTCTAAAAGTGGTATTTTCAAACACAGAATGTAAAAATCACCTTCACTAAAAGATGCATCTTTAGATACTGAGTTCAGGCATACTAAACTTTATTTTTCTACCTTGTTCCTAGGGCCAGTTATGTTTATAAGATGTTATAAACAAACTTCCCATTCTATCCTATGGGAACAGGTAGCCTTGCAATAGTGAAAAACGAAATTGGCAGTAATTCACTATCAGGACATGCCACACACACCAGGGCATGTCCTACCTTTCACATACACTGCACCCTGCCCACAGGGGTACCTTGGGCCTACCTTAGGGGTGCCTGACATGTAAGAAAAGGGAAGTAAGGGCCTGGCAAGTGGGTACACTTGCCAAGTCGACAAGGCAGTCCCAGACTGCCCACAGGCTCTGCAGTGGCAGGCCAGAGTTACATTTACAAGCTGTTTGTGTGGGTGCACAATCCAGTGCTGCAGCCCACTAACAGCATTTGATTTACATGCCCTGGCACACTCAGTGCACTTTACTAGGGACTGACAAGTAAATCAAAAATGCCAATCATGGAAACACCAATCCATAACACAGTTTACAACAGGAGCACTTGCACTTTAACACTGAACAGCAGTGAGAAAGTGCGCAAAGACACTAAGCCAGCAAAAACAGAGTCAAAACCAGGAGGTCAGAAACCAAAAACTCAGGGGAAACACACCAAAAGATGACAAGTCTAACACATGTCCCCTCCAGCTGAAAGTAGGGAGAGCTACCCAACCTCCTGGGAGTTTTCTTCACTAAGGCGGAAGAACCTGGACAGACCATCTGCGTTGGCGTGTTCTGTGCCAGGGCGGTGTTCCACCGTAAAGTCCATTCCCTGTAGGGAGATGGACCACCTCAACAGTTTGGGATTCTCACCCCTCATTTGCATCAACCATCTGAGGGGCCTGTGGTCCGTCTGAACCCGGTAGTGAGTCCCAAACAGGTAGAGCCTCAGCTTCTTCAGTGCCCAGACCACAGCAAAAGCTTCCCTTTCTATGGCACTCCACCTCTGTTCCCTGGGGAGTAGTCTCCTGCTAAGGAAGACTACAGGCTGGTCTAGGCCCTCTTCGTTCAGTTGTGAGAGCACCGCTCCCACACCATGCTCTGAAGCATCAGTCTGAACAACAAATTCCTTGGAGAAGTCGGCTGCCTTGAGCACGGGCGCCGTGCACATGGCGGCCTTCAGGGCATCAAAAGCTTTCTGGCAGGACTCAGTCCAGATCACCTTCTTGGGCTGCTTCCTGTAAGTCAGCTCTGTTAAGGGGGCAACAATGGTGCCATAGCCCTTAACAAACCTCCTGTAGTAACCAGTGAGACCTAAAAAGGCTCTCACCTCTGTCTGGTTCTTGGGGGGTCCCAAGCCAGAATGGTGTCAATCTTGGGCTGTAGGGGCGTCACCTGGCCGCTTCCTACCTGGTGTCCCAAGTACACCACAGAACCCTGCCCGATCTGGCACTTACTGGCCTTGAGCGTGAGGCCTGCCCTCTGCAGAGCCCTCAACACTTCCCCAAGGTACAGCAAGTGTTCTTCCCAGCTGGAACTCAACACTGCAATGTCATCCAGGTATGTGGCACTGAAATTCTCCAGTCCAGCCAACACCTGGTTGACCAACCTCTGAAAGGTGGCAGGGGCATTCTTCAACACAAAGGGCATCACCCAGAACTGGTAATGTCCTTCTGGGGTTGAGAATGCTGACCTCTCCTTGGCCCCATCGGTTAAGGCAATCTGCCAGTACCCAGACGTTAAATCAAGCATGCTGAGGAACTTGGCAGCTCCTAACCGATCAATGAGCTCATCAGCTCTGGGGATGGAGTGCGTGTCAGTCCTGGTGATGGCATTGAGCCCACGGTAGTCCACACAAAACTGCAGTTCTGGAGTGGCACCGGGTGCAGCAGCCTTTGGGACCAAGACCACTGGGCTGGCCCAAGGACTGTTGGAGGGCTCAATCACCCCCAACGTCAACATCTTAGAAACCTCCTATTTGATGCTGGCCCTGACCCGGTCAGTCAACCTGTAAATCTTGTGTTTTACAGGAGTGCTGTCACCAGTATCCACGTCATGGGTACACCAGTGAGTAACACCTGGGGTCAGAGAGAACAGTGGGGCAAACTGTCCCAACAACTGGTGATAGTCGCTCTGCTGCTCTGGGGTCAGTGTAGGGGAGAGGATAACACCTTCCACTGACCCATCGTGCTCCGTGGTGTACAGGAGGTCAGGGAGAGGTTCACTCTCCTCTTCCACCCCATCATCTGTCACCAAGAGCATGCTCACTTCGGACCTCTCAAAGTGGGGCATGAGGCGGTTCACGTGCAGGAGGAGTCCGCAAATCCACCAGGTAGGTGACATCACTTTTGCGCTCCACCATCTCAAACGGCCCAGTCCACTTGTCCTGCAAGGCACAAGGTTCCACTGGGGCCATGACCCACACTTTTTGTCCAGGTTGAAATTCGGCCAGAGTGGCATTCTGGTCATACCACTTCTTCATTTCTTCCTGGCTTGCTTCTAGGTTCGCCTGAGCAAGCTTCCTGAAGCGGGCAGTTTGGTTTCTGAAGGCCAGCATGTAACTAAACACATCCTGGGGAGTTTTCCTGGGAGCTGCCTCCCAGCCTTCCTTCACCAAACTCAGAGGTCCTCTCACAGGGTGACCATACAGAAGCTCAAAGGGACTGAACCCAAGAGACTTCTGTGGCACCTCACTGTATGCAAAGAGAAGGCATGGCAAGAGGACGTCCCACTTACGCCTCATGGGTTCTGTTAGACCCTTAATCATGCCCTTCAAGGTCTGGTTGAATCTCTCCACCAGACCGTTACCTTGGGGGTGGTAAGGAGTGGTGAACTTGTAGGTTACACCACACTCCTTCCACAGGGATGTCATATACTTGGATATGAAATTGGTCCCCATGTCAGAAACCACCTCTCTGGGGAACCCCACGCGTGAAAAGATCCCCATTAACGCCCGGCCCACCACTGGCACCGTCGTTGTCCTGAGAGGGATTGCCTCCGGGTACTGGGTGGCATGGTCCACCAAGACCAGGATGTACCTGTTGCCCATGGCTGTCTGGGATCCAGTGGCCCCACAATGTCCATCCCTACCCTTTCAAAGGGTGTTCCGACAACTGGAAAAGGTAGGAGAGGAACTTTGACCTTCCTCCCACTCTTACCACTTGCCTGGCAAGTATGGCCAGACCTACAATGTCCATCCGACTGCCTTCGCATTTGGGGCCAGAAGAAGTGGGTGACAAGCCTGTCAAAGGTCTTGTCCTGCTCCAATTGTCCTGCCAAAGGCACGTCATGAGCCAGACCCAGTAGGAAGGTATTGAAGTGCTGGGGTGTCACCAGCACACGGGCTGACCCAGGCTCAGCAACCTTAGGCTCACTATACAGGAGACCATTCTCCCAGTAGATCCAATGTGATCCAGACTGATCACCAGCTGCCTGGTCTGCAGCCTGCCGCCGCAGACCCTCCAGAGAAGGGCACTCTTTCTGCTCCCTGCAGAATTCTTCCCTGGTGGGACCCCCTTCTTGCTGCCAATGGGTCAGCTCAGAGATGTCCCCCAGTTCAGCTACCTGCTCCCCTGTAGGCACCGGGCGTCCCCCTCAAGGTCCGCCTCCTCCCGGTCCGTGGGAACTTCAGGGGCCGGTTTCTCGCGCCCCCTGCCCTTTCTCTTGGCAGGGACCTGGGCAACTGTTTCAGGCTCCAGGTCCTTCTGATCACCCTTTCTGGCCGCCATTGACCGAGTAGACACGCATGCCCACTCTGGCAACCCAAGCATCTCCAAATGAGACCTGAGCTCAACATCCTTCCACAAGGACTGCTCTAGGTCGTTACCTAGCAGACAATCTACAGGCATTGTAGGGCTCATAACCACCCTCAAGGGACCTGAGGACCCCCCCATTCAAAGGGAACCTGCGCCACCATACACTGGCGCTCCGAGTTGTCCACAGCAACCTCTTGGTGGAATGCCCCTGGGACTACCTGCTCTTCAGAGACCAGGTGACACCGGACTGAGGTCACACTGGCTCCAGTATCTCTGAGAGCCTCTACCCTTTTCCCATTGATAGTCACCCAGGTGCTATATTTCTTTGTGTTAGGGGGCACCTGGTTTCCTGGGACCATCTCACTGTCCCCTAGTGAGATGAGGGTCATTTCTGCTGTGGGCACCCCTCCTTCCCAAGTGCTACACTAGCCAACACCTTGGACTGCACACCGGTGGGTGGCTGTGCCCTCGTGGGACACTTGGGGTCCCCCTTCAAGTGACCCACCTGATCACATGCAAAACACTTGCGGGGGCCGGTCTCAGCAGGCTTTCCTGAAGAGACCACTGCTTTCTTATCTCCTGGGGGATGGGAACCTTTACCCTGGGTGTGAGTTTGGGGCCCTTTAGAGAACTCCTGTGCTTTACCCTTGTCCCCCCCCACTTTTCTGCTGGGGACCCTGCCCACCTTTGGCTGAGTCTCCCCCAAACACTTTCTTGTGGACCCGGGTACTCACCCAGCGGTCCGCCTCCATAGCAAGCTTCCTGGGGTCAGTTGGCTTACTATCAACCAAGTGCTGGCGCATATCTGCAAAACATAGACTAGACAAGTGCTCCCATGCAATGAAATTGTAGAGCGCCTGAAAATCTGTTACATTACTGCCCTTCACCTAGCCATCCAGTGACCTGTAAAACGAATCTACACATTCCAACCAAGTGTTGGCATCAGACTTCTTACTGGACCTAAACTGATCCCTGTACTTTTCAGGAGTGAGACCATACCTGGTGAGAAGGGCCTCCTTCATGTCAGCATAGGTGAGGTTACACCCCTTACCCAAAGCTATCAAAGTATCCCTTGCTTCTTCTGGGAAAAGAGGCCACAATTCTGCCCCCCAATTCTTCTCAGGGACCCCATTCATGTGTATAGATGCCTCATAACCCTGAAACCACCTTTGTATGTCATCCCCCTTCTTGAACTCCTTGCCTACATTCTTGGAGATGTGCACAATTCGATCTGACTGCACTGATGAGTTGCTGCCACCATCTGAGCTGGGCCTACTCCTTAGCTCCAGCTCCTTAAGACTACGTTCATGACCTAAGATCATCTTTCTTTCCTCCATGGCTATTCTCTTCTCTCTCACTCTCCATCCTGAGTTTTCCCAACTCGAACTTCCTCGCTTCCTGCCTGTCCTCCAGCTCCTCTGGGGACAGGCCACTGCTGCCTGGTCTGGAGGGTTCTCCCCCTCCCAAAAGCACATCCACCCTAGGAATAGGCTCCTCTGCCTCTCCAGACTGTTCGCTGGCATGTATGGCTGCTCCCCAGGCCCTCAGCGCCTTTTGTAGCTCCTCCTTCCTGGTGAGGCCTCTGACTTGGACTTTTAGGTTTTTGCAAATGGCCTTCAACTCTTTCACGTTGTAGGATTCCAACCTACCCTCCTCAAAGGCAACTTCCAAGGATGCACTTGATGATGCTCTTGATTCAGGCATGATGAAGTAGCAAGTTCAAAACTGGCAAGATCAAAAATAGTCCAAAAAGAAAAAGAACCAGTATGTGGCACGTAATGGTCTGCGACATGATAGTAGTGCACACCAATCACTGTAAGTCAAGTGCAAACACAAGTCCTATCCTCACCGCTGACAACCAATGTTAGAAATGGGGGTCTCTAGTTGGCAGAGGTAGGTACCTTTGTCCAAATAGGGACCCTTCTTCCTAGTCAGGATAAGGGAGTTTGACTCCTAAAATAACCCCTGCTCACCCCCTTGGTAGCTTGGCACGAGCAGTCAGGCTCATCTTAGAGGCAGTGTGTAAAGCATTTGCACATAACTCACAGTAATACAGTGTAAGCACTACAAAAGGACACCACACCAGTTTAGAAAAATATCCAATATTTTTATATACTTAAGACAAGACCAAAAATGATAAAGATCCACAATACAGTATTTAGAAATCTTCAGTTATCAAAATAACCTTGAAAAACAGTTCCTTGAAGTCGATCGCTCCCTCTGGGGCTATCACGACGACGTGAACAAACAAATCCAAACAGTTCTGGCTGACCGCGGCATCGCGGGCCAGCTACGGTGTCGGGAAGATCCGCAAAACAGTACCTTTAGAAATGCTGGGCATCGGCAACCTCTCGTTGAGCTTCCGAAAGCACAGAGTCGGTTCCGCAGGTCGGTGCAGGTGTCGTCTGGCCCTTCAAGTCACACGCGTTTGCAGATCAAACTCCTCGCGGTTGAAGTCAGGAGCGCTGGCGTCGGCAGGCGTCGGGTGCTGCGGTGCGAAGTGCAGCGGTGCGGCGTGCGATGCCCTCAGATCGCGGTGCGAGCAGCGGCTCGGTGGCGGCGTCAGATGGCGTCGTCGGTGAGACCAGGGTTGCGGAGCGAAGTGATGCGGTGCTTGTCGCAGTGCTGGCAGATCACGGTGCAAGCAGCGGCATCGTCGTTGCTGAAGCGCTATCGTCGGCTGACGAACTGGAGTCGTTGGCGCCAGCGTCGGTAGGCCAAGGCTGCGGTGCGGGATGAGGGCGGTGCGTCGTGTAACTTTACGAGTGGTGCACTCGAACCACTGTGCAAGCAGCGGTGTCGATTTTGGCGTGGAGCGGCATCATCGGGGGTGCCAAGGAGGCGTCGTGAAGCGAGGTGGTGTGGAGTGCGGTGCCCACAGGTCGGGGTGCAAGCAGCGGCTCGGTGGTGGCGTCAGCAAGCATCGTCGGTGAGACCAGGGTCGCGGTGCGGCATTGCGGCGGTGCCCTCTGCGGTGCCTTCAGGACATGGAGTCGGCAGCGACGTCGGGTTACTTTTTCTTCTGTTGCAGCACAAAACACACAGTCCCCAGTGCTGAGGGCAGAAGAACTTGAAGTCTTTGCTGTTCCTGAGACTTTTTGAACAGGGGGCAAGCACTACCTCAAGCCCTTGGAGATACTCAAAGAAAGAAGTTGCAGAAAGTTCAGTCCAGTCCTTTCACTGCCCAAGACAGAAGCAGCCACTGCAGGCTAACACAGCAAAGCACTCAGCAAAGTGGTAGTTCCTCCTCACAGCTTCTCCAGCTCTTCTTCTTGGCAGTCTTCTTGGTCCAAAAGAGTTCTAAAGTTCAGGGGTTTGAGCCCCACTTTTTATAGCCCAAAATCCTTTGTCCTCTCAGGCAGAGAGTGTCTGTACCCAGCCAAAACCAGTTCTGTCCTCACTGGTGCAGCTTCCTGGCAGGGGGTGGAGACAGCATTGTGCAAGGCAGACCAGGCCCATTCAGGTGCAAGGAAATCTCCTCCCACTACTCTAAATGCAACCCAGGTCTATTCAGCCCAGCCCTGACCCATCAGACTTCTGGAGCCGCTGCCCCTCTCCAGCCCCTGTCATCCAAAAGCCAGACGTGCAATACACAAACCTAGCAGAGGCACAATGGATGGTTAGGCAAGAAAACACCTACTTTCTAAAAGTGGTATTTTCAAACACAGAATGTAAAAATCACCTTCACTAAAAGATGCATCTTTAGATACTGAGTTCAGGCATACTAAACTTTATTTTTCTACCTTGTTCCTATGGCCAGTTATGTTTATAAGATGTTATAAACAAACTTCCTATTGTGTCCTATGGGAACAGGTAGCCTTGCAACAGTGAAAAACAAAATTGGCAGTAATTCACTATCAGGACATGTCAGACACACCAGGGCATGTCCTACCTTTCACATACACTGCACCCTGCCAACAGGGGTACCTTGGGCCTACCTTAGGGGTGACTGACATGCAAGAAAAGGGAAGGTAAGGGCCTGGCAAGTGGGTACACTTGCCAAGTTGACATGGCAGTCCCAGACTGCCCACAGGCTCTGCAATGGCAGGCCAGAGTTACATTTACAAGCTGTTTGTGTGGGTGGCACAATTCAGTGCTGCAGCCCACTAACAGCATTTGATTTACATGCCCTGGCACACTCAGTGCACTTTAGTTGGGACTGACAAGTAAATCAAATATGCCAATCATGGAAACACCAATCCATAACACAGTTTACAACAGGAGCACTTGCACTTTAACACTAAACAGCAGTGAGAAAGTGCGCAGAGACACTAAGCCAGCAAAAACAGAGTCAAAACCGGGAGGTCAGAAAGCAAAAACTCAGGGGAAACACGCCAAGACTAACATCTGTCTTTCCGAATTATGTGTTTTTCCCTCTCTTGCTCTCGGTAAATATTTGATGCAGAAAAATAAGTGCTGGTGGGAACCACAGGCTCAAATTAAGCACTGCCCAGCACATCACTGATATGCTACATATGGACTATCAGCAAAACACTCAACATACCCAACATTCAACAATAGTCTTAAGACAATACATTGTACACCCATCCAACATAGCACGGATATACACACCGTACAGCTGTATATCAATGTACTCATAACAGCTCTCCACACAAAAAGAACAATTGATGGACAGAATGCTGAACAATGTCAAACATTCACCCCAACTACAGAGATCTGGGCCAATTCCATCGTTTTTTGGCTCCCCGTGCCATTCTAGTTTAAACCCAGCCATATGCAAATCAGTGCATAAAACTCCAGTGGCATGGAGAGCACGGGACCCACGTCTGGGCATACCCGTCCCACTCGAGGTGACAAACGTTGCAGTAGCACGTTTCGCCCTAAGTGGGATGGCTATGCCCAGACGTGGTTCCCTTGCTAACTGTGCCACTGGAGTTTTATGCACTGATTTGCATATGGCTGGGTTTAAACTAGGTGGCCTGGCGCCAAAGAAAGAGCATACTAATTAGGGTCTCAGTTTTGTGTGTATACTGATGTCTTAAGAATTTTTGGGGGGAGGTGACAAAATAAGGTGCATTTTTTTATATCTAGAGGAAGAGAATTCCAAGATTTGACTGCCAAGGAGGAGAAAACTCCCACCGCAGCCGAAACTGCAAATACGGGGGAGGACGAAGAAGGGGCAGGACAGGAAGGGTAGTAGGCTTGAAGACTTGTAACGTGTAAGCATGTCCTTGAGGAAAAAAAGATAGCCTAATAGTGTTGAGGGCTTTAAAAACTAGGCACATGGATTTATTTAAGATGGGGCATTTAGTCAAAGGGAACCAATGTAGTTTCTTAAGATGGAGGGCAGCAGAAGCTCGAGCTGGTAGCCACAAGATGACACAGGCTGCCGAATTCTGAACTGCTTGAAGGTGCTGAACGAGGTAGGCAGAGCAGTCTAAGTATAAGAAGTTGCCATTGTCTTAAAGGATTGGTGACTATCCTGCGCACATACAGTGGGAGAAAAGCTAAGGCCTTTTTAACATTTTGATGTGCTCAAAAAGAGACTCCTGCATCCTGGTTGATTTGGGCCGTGAATGGCAATTTGTGGTCAAAGAGAAAGTTGAGGTTTTGGCAGAAAGAACTGTAGCATGGAGAAGCCCAAATTCAGAGAGCCACCTAGTAGATAACCATGGTCAGCAAGCAGATGATTTTGCTTTTATAGGTGGTGGTCTTCCTGGCTGCCACTATGGTCATGCAAAACCTAAAAGCGGAGTCTGTGGCACAAGGGTTGAACTAGATGTTAAGAATGGTCCGTATGTCATCGCCATATGACACTATGTCAAAGCCAAATGAGCAGACTCGTAGGGCAAGTGAAGAGATGTGAACATTAAACAAAGTAATGCTTAAAGTAGGGCCATGAGTAAACCTGTAGGTGATGCATGTATCAGCAGACTGGAAGTAACATAGCCTACTTGTGCCCCATCGCTGTGGAAGGATGCAAGCCAATGAAGGGCTTGAATCCAATTGCCTAACTCAGAAAGCCTGGTAAAAAGAGTGGAGTGGGACACTGTATCAAAAATGGCAGACAAGTCTAGTAAGGCCAAGACTGTGCTACCGCCTTGGTCTATAATTTTCTCAGAGTTGCTTAACAGAGCTATTTCTGTGCAGTAAGGGGTGGTAAAAGCCAGACTGAGAATCGTCCAGAAGATTTTGATTGACCAGATATTGTGGAAGTTGGAAATGTTATGCCAGAGTTATGACAGGATACAGGAGAAGAGAAATGGGGCAACTGTTATTAAGGATGCTGGGGGTCAACAGTGGGTTCTAAGAAGTGGGTTGACCATGGCCTGTTTCGAAAGTGGCGGAAAAGTGGTGGATTCAAGAATGAGGTTGTATAGCTTCACAAGGGGATGACTCACGACACTGATGGCGAGAGTATTTGAGGGGAACAGGCGTCCTTTAGGGAGCAGAACTGCATAGTGGAGAGGAGCACAAAAGAGTGATCATCTTTGGTTGGAAGGAATGCAGTTATGAGAATAGTCTGGAGCAGAAGTGGACAGGCAGTTAAGGAAGGTAGAGACCTTAAGGTGGTTGAGCAGGAAAGTTGGCTTGAATGGTGACAATTTTATGGAGAAGGAAAGCCGAGAGGTCATTACAGAGATCTTGTGAAGGTGTTATAGAGTTGGTATGTGAAGATGGTTGAAGAAACTATTTAACAATGGAGAAGATTTCACATGACGAGTTAGTGGTGGATTTTAATCTGCAGCACAAATCTGTTTGTGATACTCTTTTACGGGCGCATGGTAAACTAATTTTGCTTTTGTACTTTAGGATTTACCCTAGAGGCGCTCAATTTTTTTTGCAGTTCTCCTTGATAGTGCAGCGTTCATCAAACGAAGTTAGAGGGACAGAGATAAAAAATTCATTTGAAACAGAGTTGGAGAAGTATGTTTCAGTAAGTATTGGATGATACACATGAAAGAGCGGGACTGCTAAGTGTGTGTAACTCAAATCAGGACGAACTAGCTGTAGGCAGTACCGTCTTAATGCATGGGCACGCTGAGCAGTTGCCTGGGGGCCCCATGAGCATAGGGGCCCCATGAAGACCAGAATTGAACACTAACTTTCTGTTAAACATTTTTATTCCTGTGAGTGGTTGTCTAGGCAGGTCCCAGTGCACTGCTTTCCAGGGGGCCTATAATTGTTGCACCGCAGGCCATGGTTCGGCCCGCGATGCTGTCCGCTTCGTCCTCACAGGCCGCGGTGCAGCCCTCGGTGCCTTCCTCTTCACATCGGGCGGTGCTGCGCGGCGGCCTGCTGATGCTGTTTTGGCATCGCGGGTACATTCCGCGACGCCTGTTTCTTTTTTGTGTTGGGCACTCCGCAGAACCACGCGGCGGCCCATTGTTGATAATTTACATGTTAGGAATGCTGCAGCTCCGGTCTTGGGACTGCGGCTTCCTATATAAAACTCTGTTGTGCAAATTTTTCACTTCCCTGAACTTCATTCTTCCTTGGGGCCATCTTGTTGACCTATATCTTCCATGATTCTACAGACTTTGTACCACAAGGCCATGGGAAGGTTTTTGTTCTACCATTTTTAAAATTGCGGCCCTTTCTATTCTTTTCACTGTCTTTTCACTATCCAAGATGGTGACTGCTTACTTCCTGTTATGTCACTTCCTGTCTGTGAGTATATAAGGGGCTGAACCTTTTCTTTCGTTGCAACACTCCTTGCTCCTGCTGGTGTGTCCTCGCTCCTGTTTGGTGCCTTTGCTCCTTTTTTGGTGTACTTTTTCTTTCTTGTCGGCACACCTTCGTTTCCTGTTTGCGCCTCCTATTCCAGCTTGGTTCCCTTTTTGCCATCCGCTCTTGCTTGGAATTCTGGTCCTCAAAGTTCCCTTCTCCTTGCTGGTGCTAGCCTTTTTTCCTTGTTCTACTCCTTCCTTTCCATTCCTAGAGTCTCCACCTGCAACAGAGGTTTTTACCTACGGGTTTGTTTCCTCTTGGGACTCCTTCTGGAAGGCACAGTCTGCTCAGGCGTTTCATTGTCGGCAGCACCATGGCTACCGGATAGGGTCGTCCATACCTCGGACAGACCAGAACCTTTAAGAGCCGAAGTCGGAAACCGTCCCAGCACACCAAGTCTGGTAAGAAAGATTCCAAACGTGAGAATAATGCTGTTAAGACGGCCCTGAAAGTAGGCTTCTGAAATATTGTTGAGAGCCAATGACTGCAGTGACTCTGTTTTACACCGAAGAAACAAATACAGTGCTCTAAATTGAGACACTTAAAACACAGGAGTGCAAATAGAAATGTTACTCATCATCTGTTTATGAGTTAAACAGTATTGATAACTTTCATGAGATAATAAATGTATTCACAAGTATGTACCACGCATACACTTCCAATGAGGAATTGTGTTTACTGAAGTATTTCAGGAATAAAATAGTTCAATTGTTTCACAATTAAATGATACCGGCTTCGGTAAAGATCATATATGCCCAAGGGACACAAAATTATAGCCAGTAATTTGCACAGTAATTCGTACAAATGGTGCAGAAAAGGATGCCTCTCGCAAAAAGAAAATCTGAATTTCATGACCATAATATTTTCGATTCTCAGTCCAAGTTGACAGTACAACCATGGATGTCCTTCTAGACCTGTGAGAATGCAGGGAATACTGAGCTAATAAAAAACCACTCTGCAGACCATGGGCTGGCTTCTCGGCCATCCAATCACAGTGAGCAATGTATGCATGGATCGGGTTCTAGGCCACTTGCAGCACAGGTATCCACATCCTAGATCAACTAAGCCCCCTAAAGATGCCTTGAGTGGCCTGGTAGTGGAAGCATGAAGGCATGTTTTGGTAAGAAACTCATGAAGGGCTAATCAGTAGATTTCAGTCACAGATGCTCAGTGTAAGTCATGAACATGTATCAACTACTCAATTACTTTTGGGTACCTTTACTTCAATTACACTTCACATGCTCTTCTGGGATAAAATCACTAATTTGTCTAGTGGCCTTGTTACAAACTGGGAACCACGAGGCCAGGTTTCTAATCCCAGCTTCTCTATTAGATCACTCTCCGTGACCCTGGGCCATTCACTTCATCTACGTGTTCCCCAATCTCCTCCTTTTCCCTGAAAGTGGGATAAATGCTGGCCTTAAGTATCAATTATAAAAATAGAAATTTTAATGTGCTCACTAATGTTCATGAAATACGAATTTTGTTCCTAAGAGGATGCTCTGCCTCAAAACCATAGCTTTAGAGTCTCCTTTGATCCTGAAAAGAAATCTCTGAAACATCTATGGGTCACATGCAGCATTCCAAGGGTATATGTTTGGAAACACCCATCAAAAAACTCATGTAGTCTTTACTGCATCTCTGGATTAATTGCATACCTCACATGGATACTTAAGGAGTATAATCTGAGAGGGGGTGCCCTTCAGCGGATACCATTTTTCCAAAAGGTTAATGTAAATGCAACACTGTAAATGTACGAGGCCTAAGATGGCTGCCACCACCACAACCGCCACAATCAGATCTCAGTTTGAGCCTTCTCTGCATGACATATACACTTTTTTTTAATCTTTAGTTCTCCAAAACTACTGAACAGATTTACACCAAAACACAAAAAGGACTCTTTCTGGAACGAAATCTAGCTTTCTGTCAAATTTAGTGTAAATCCGTTCAGCAGTCTGGGCTGTAGCGGTGTCTAAAGTTCCTATGGAAAAATGAATGGGAAAAACACATTTTAGGACCCCCTTTTTTTCGGCCTCTGCTTGACAGATCACCTCTGAAACTAGTCAGAAAGTGGCAATTTTTTAGAAAGTTTTGGAGAAGATTCTTCAAACGGGGCCAAAGTTATTAACAACATAATAAATGCTTTTCCCAGGGAAACATGATCCTATCCATAACTACATAGTGGCGACCGTCATTGGATAATCTAAAACACTCACATAGCTTTTGGGATGAAGTCCGGGGAGTACCATCTTGGTAAATGGTGAATTAGTGAATCTTTTGATAAGCTAAGAGTCATTCTTAGCTTTTCTGCTCTGCACCTAACCGTTGCTGCCTTCATTGTTTGACACTATGGGGCATATTTACAAGCCCCTAATGCCACAGGAGCGTCACTTTTTCTGATGCTGGCATTGCTCTCTACCCCATATTTACAAGGTGGCATTAAGCCACTTAACGTGGCTTAACGGCACCTTGTAAATATGCCCCTTACCGCAGCAGTCCGCTGCGGCAAGGGGTGGGCAATAGGTGTTGCAGTGGGCGTTCCACCGCAACACCCATTGCTTTTTGACTCTGCCCATATTTACAAGGATGGGGCAGCGCCAAAAACTAAGACCAGATAAAACCTGGTCTTAAGATGGCTATACGAGGAGAAATTATTAATTTCTCTCTCGTATTTTGCTCTTTCTATGTGTGCTGCATTTTGCAGCACACATAGAAACAGCAAATCGCCTTTAAAGATTGTTTATGTGCAGGAAGGTGTCCCTTGCTGCACATAAACAATCACCCCTGCAGCGCAGGCACCCTTGAAACATGGCACAAGGGGGCTGTCGTGTAGTTCCTATAAGACCTATATAGGATCTACGCGTTTAGACAGCATACACTGCGGGACTAGTGTCCAGACTAATTCTAGACACCCCCACCGGGTATGTTGGCCTGTGTACCAGCTAGCTCGCAATGTCACTATAACCTCCTCTTACCAAGGAGAGAATAGTTCTTGGCAACTATCGAACATGACAACCCTGATCCCTCAGGACCGTGGAAACAGTAACTTACTTTTCGCTCAGTCACTCGTACTCACTTGTTCTCAGAGAGATACACAGAATAAACGGTTGGGACGTTTTCAATAAGTATTTATTGAACAGTTGTTATTCTAGCGTAAAATAAGTGCACTGCAGTCACCAGTAGACAGTAGCATATATAAATGAGTAGCACCACTAAGAAAGTAAACAGATGGTAGGTTTCTACCATTTTGCTAAAATCATACCTACAGGCAAGTATATAGAATACATGGCAATAAAATGCGTACTCCTACGATGCACCCTAACTAGATGTACCTAAGTGTACCTAGCATGTGAGTAGATGTAAAGCCAAGAATCCCTCTAGGATAAAGCCAACCCCATTACCTGATGTGAGACTGCGGGACCCCGTTCTGGTCTCGAGCTGAACACCCCGCAAGGGATGTCAGACCATTGCGAGCTGGAGTATCTGCATGCAGGGACCTCAGCGTCTTGCGTCAGTGTGTCGGCCAGGAAGTCCTGGCCTCCTCTAACTATCTCAGTAAGATGTGGTGGTTATATACCCTTAAGGTATCCCCAGGGGCTCTACCTTGCTGTGTCAGTGTCGGACTTAGGATGACGTCGGGAATGAACTTTATACACAGTTGTTATGCAGGAGATGATGGTCCTGCTGTGATTCCAAGAAACTAAGAATCCTCATGCATAATGTATGAGGCCAGTGTCCAGGGAAAAACCCTACGTACTTGTGTGTAGTATTGTAACTGGGTAAAAGGTCAGTCCTTCAAAGCCGTTATATATGTAGTATAGGAGAGAATGTAGGTGAAGGGTTATGATGTTATCTAGACCTATATCGGGGTACCTATATGAAATATAACACCCACTCCTCATCCGACTGGATGACATTACTAAATCTAGCGTACTACCAAGGCGTTTAGAGGTTTGTACGCAACAAATAATAAAAACATTTTTAAGAGAAGTTAAAAAAAAAACGTTAAAAACCCTTTAAAAGTGTTCTACCAAAAAATCATTCAAGTAGTGGCTCTAAAGTGTTCGCTTTTATAGTCCGAACAACTACAAGCATTTGACAGCCATGCAGGTCAAAAGGTTTCAATTTTGAATTTCGAAAAAAGGTAAAAAGCCAAATCTTCCCATCGTGCGACATGCCAAATGTTTATGTGTCCTTGCTGGTAGACGCAACATTGCTGCTGTCTGCATACGCAGCTGACGATCCCTGTAATACGTCACAAAGAATGTCAATTGAGCACAGATGATCTTCCGTACTGCCTGCAGCAGATGCCGGGGCATCCTGTGCCACATCCAAGGCCTGAGTGTTGGAGGAGCCGGTGTCCATCCCAACAGGAGCAGAAACTACCTGGGGTGGCTCTAAGAATGCTGCCAACAACATGGGAATGCGCTGAGGACACTGCAGAACATGGGCCGTTATCGGGTTCAGTAAAGCATCAACGTCCGGTGGCGCAACCGATGGAAGTGTCAGACAGAGGTCCAACACGCATTCTTCTCCGCAGAACAGGCATCGGAGAACAGGTAGGACACAGTCCATCCAGACTGGTCTAAATGACAGGAACCAAGAGGCGCTCAGTACCCGTAGGCGAGGTGTGCCCAGATGTTGTACCATGCGATCACGGTATTTACG
This sequence comes from Calotriton arnoldi, assembly GCA_963921515.1. Taxonomy (NCBI): domain Eukaryota; kingdom Metazoa; phylum Chordata; class Amphibia; order Caudata; family Salamandridae; genus Calotriton; species Calotriton arnoldi. The sequence continues at coordinate 646,815 of CAWUFW010009509.1, forward strand.
CTCCAGGAGAGCTGTTGCTACTTCCTTGGTGGCTGGGACGTCCATTGCGTAGCAGAAAGGTAACAATCAGGATTCCTGCTATTAGAAACAGGATCAGCGGAAGCCCTCCAAAAATGCTTCCAAAGACAGAGTGTATAAAGTTCGGTATAACTCAGAGGACCGTCTGAAAGGTGCTTAACAGTCCGGAACCTATGGTCTTAAATAGATGTAAAACACCCGTCGTATCAGACATGTTAAAGATACGACTTACCATTTCTGTGAAATGGAAGGGGCAGTTTGTACGTATAAGTGGCTGTATCTCAGCCGAGGACCTTGCGATCTGGAGATCATAAGTCTCCCAGGCGGAGGTTAAGGGCACGGTTGTTGTAAAAGCATGGCTTTCATTCTGCTCAGAGTATCAAACCGTATAAAGGAAACATTTAGCGAAGGCCATAACGGCGCCTCCCTGACTGTATGTGTTGGTGTAAACAATACTTGCATACAGCAAGTAACCCTGGAGCTCACGGTGACTAGATATGCGATGCCCGGAAGCATCCCACAACAACCTTGATCATTCAGCATCAAGTAACTCCCATTCGAGAGAAGCCTGAATACCGGATTAATCACCACTCAATATGGGTTCACAGAAGGGCATAGCACAGATTCCGCCCTGATAAAATCTACGGAGGAGATAAGGGAGGCTGTCGACAGGGGAGGCAAAGCTGCTCTGATTATGCTGGACCTGTCTGCAGCCTTTGATACGGTCCATCATGACATACTGATGGACCGTTTGTCTACATGCGGCATCCATGGCAAAGCATATGATCTCCTAAGATCTTTTTTGTCGGACAGATCTCAAACTGTGGCACTGGGTGACTTTAATTCCAAACCTTTCTCGCTGCCGTGTGGAGTACCTCAGGGGTCCTCCCTTAGCCCCACTCTTTTTAATATTTATGTCTCCTCTCTGGCTACCCTGATTAGGTCATTTGGCTGCAGCCTGACTTTGTACTCTGATGACACGCAAATTGTGGTGGCTCTGCGGCCTGGTCAGATAACAGGAATTGGAAACAGGTTCCACAATTGCATGGCAGCAATCCGGAGCTGGATGTCACAAAACTGCCTGAAATTGAATTCAGGTAAGACCGAGGTCATCCTATTTGGCAATGATCCTAACTTCTGGACCCCAAGGTGGTGGCCAGAAGACATGGGGACTCTTCCAACTCCCGTTAGGAAGGTGAAAAACCTAGGAGTAATCATTGACGAGAAACTCAACTTTGGGGACCAAATCAACGCAGTGGCATCTTCCGTCTACTCTTTAATCAGAATGATTAAGAAAGTTCTTCCCTTTTTGCCTACAAATAGCCAGCGGACTGTTGTCACTGCTCTTATCATGTCCAGACTTGATTATTGCAACAGCCTGTATTTAAATATACAGGAACGTTTTGCGAACAAATTGCAACTGCTGCAAAATGCAGCTGCAAGGCTGATCACTGGTACTCCCAAATATGCCTCCATTTCTAAGGAAATGAGAAAACTGCACTGGCTGCCAGTCAGGAATCGGGTGCTTTTTAAAACTCTATGTACCGTGTTCAAGGCACTTCATGGTATAGGCCCAGACTTCCTGAAACGGCAAATGCAGTGGTATATACCCAGAAGAACCCTGCGCTCCGGAGGAGTCAAGCTGGTGATAGTGCCACCCGTCAGAAAATCCTCATGGGGAGGGAGAAGCTTTACGGTGTGCGCAGCTAAAGCTTGGAATGATCTTCCCCCTAATCTGAGAAAGGCCCCGGACCTCCTCACCTTTCGGAGAGGATTGAAAACCTGGCTTTTTACTCTTTAAACCCGGTCTCCTATTTACTTCTCAGAGAATTAGTGGTTCAGCGCCAGGACACCCTCGGATAATTGCAGCGCTTTATAAATAGTGATAACATAACAGCTGCCGGGGTACCCCTCAAATGACAGGACAAGTTCGCCACAGAACCATTACAAGCCCCGTGTAGCATAATATCCTGGCATATGAGAGATCCACTTAAAGCGTTCTCGCAGTTAGTTCCGCTTAGAAACACTTCCAGATCCCCACTCCTGCATCGAAATCTGCGGGGTAAATCCCAGGATTCCCTGATGAATTCCTTACCCATCTTCTCATATCTGCCTGCCTGTTGCTGTTCTAGGCAATATTGAAACTGAAAAGTTGCGACCGGTAATGTTATATGGCCGTGGATTAACCACTCTGTGGACGGTGACTCTGCCACAGTAAAGGGTAACCTATCCAGTTTCTCAATACGCTGCATTGTATATTTTGCTCCCCTCTGTGCCGTTTTCATCTGTTTTTCTGTTAGATTATATGCAGAAAATAATGACGTAATGTTGATAAAACGCCAAGGCACATAACCGGCGCGCAATGACTGTAGCGTCCAGCTTAACAAAATAATAGAACATAACTGCGACTGTCCATAGTGCAATATGGACAAATCCTGTTCTATTACATCGATAGCAGAAGATACAATGTTGCCCAGTGAATATATCCTGGATGTTAATGTAGTCATGCCATTGTCAACTACGGCTAACGCCTTTTCTAGGTTAACTCTATCTATTTCTCTTAATCTCTCTGCAGCTTCTTGTTGGGAGATTTTCCAGATTTCATTATAGACAGTATACAAAAAAAGCTTCTGACGTGGTTTTCTGGGACCTAATAAAAAATCCCTTAGGTCCACATCCTCTGTGAGTAAGGACAAGGGTTGTTTTACCTGGGGTAGTGTTGAGGCTTTTAGCCAATAAAGGCACAACTTCCCAACACTGTATGATGTCACTACCCCCGGATGTTCTCGTTGTACATAACGTGGGTCTGGCCTATGGATACTAAACCCTTTGGTGGTACCCCTGAATCTTTCCTGACATCTGTTTGTGTCAGTGGGCCAATCCAACCATCCTTTCCAATAGGGTTCTGATCTATTGTATCGTAATATGTTATCCAACTTAGCCCCTCTTTCTGATGTAAAATTCCCCTCGGAGTTTAAAGGTGCTGGAATTTGAGGTGTGTTCAAGTCCTTATTCTTGGCTATTCCAAGACAGGAAGTCTGTTGCACAGTGTCATTCAGAAAAATCATCTGCTGTGGAATGAGGCATGCTCTAAATAGTGCTTCTGTTCCCTTGACTTGCCAGTCCCTAGAACCCTAGATTGATTTCAAGTCTACAGTGTCCATCCATAGGTCAAAACCCTGTTCAGTCAGCTGGGAAATAAAGGAAGCAGAGTAAATCTGTTTGGCATTTGTTAACATATTTTTCTGTGCAGATATAGGTGCAACCTTATAATAGTACGAGGTTGGGTCAGAAGTATTAAACCCTGAAAAATATGAGAATTTCTGTGCAAATGTTTTTGAACGACCTTTCGGTGGTGTAGGGCAATGCTCCCACTGGTGGAATGTGAAAACATTTCTAGGTTTGCTAGATTTATGCAAGAAATGATGACCATAATGTTGATAACAATACATTTTGTCAAAATCTGATGTGTCCTCTAACATTTCAGTGCTAGAAAATGCGGCAGATTGTTCCAAATCAGACAATAAGTTATTAACAGTTTCAAAATCCCAATCATCAGAAAATGTACTGGAGGTAATGATATCGTTCAATGAAATTTTAAACAAATGTGGAATCTTTAAAAGCTCGGTTGGTCCAAATATATCATAATTTACTTTGTCCCACACTATACCATCCGGAATATGAACTGCTGAAATGTTCACGAAGGACAAGTCTCTTTGTTCACGATGAGATGAAACTTGAGGTTTTAAAATTAAGTTTACTTCTGACGTTGCAGAGCTCTGTTGAAGATAAGTTCCATTGATGAGCAAGTGGAAAGTGATTACTAATACTAAACAAAAAAGAAAAAATAATATACCTGTGATTATCCAAAGTTCTAGCCAAGGTGATACTAAATAAGTCCTTCTAAGAAAGTTTAAAAGTTTTTGATCCTTTGTTTGCAAGAAATTTGGGCTGGCGTCGTTTCAGGTTCACTTGGATCCAATGAAAAGGTATCGAAGTTGATGAAATAGCCAGATGCAGTTCGATCTATTTTGATCCTTCAACGGCCAGGACAGGTGCAGGCTTTCGATAGGATGGCCCAAATTCTTTTTTGTCCACAATCTTTTCTCTGACCAGATCCCCAATTTTAGGAATCCAGGCAGGTCTTGCCGTGGCTGACTTGACTTCCCCAGTGGCGTTTTCTTTTGTCTCAACGTTACTTAAGGAGGCACTGAATTCATTCAGATCCTGTAAAACAACCAAACATTTATTGATGTCAAACAGTTTTTTATCCGCCACTGTGTCTTCACAATCGAGATCAGGTACCCACATTCTTGTCCCAAACAGGACCTCGTAAGGAGTGGCACCCCCTAGAGAGCTTCTTGGCTGGTTATTAAGGACTCGCTGGACCCCATATAGATGATTGACCCAACTACCACCCGAGCCTAATACCCTAGCTGTTAAAGATTGCTTTAAGTCCTGGTTTTTCCTCCACACAACCGAATTTCCCTCGGGATGGTATGGAGAGGAGTACCGCAATGCTACACCCAAACTTCCCATGGCTGCCTTGTAAGCCCTAGAGCTGAACGCGGGGCCACGGTCAGAATGTAATGTGCCAACTGCGTATGTCCCTATGAAGACTCGCAAATCTTTTATAACAGTTCGGGCGTCAGCCGAGTGCTGGGGCCATACCCATAAGAATCTTGAACATGAATCCACTGCCACCATGATATACTTGTAAGCCCCGTCAGATTGTAAGGGGCCACAGTGGTCCAGGTAAATGCACGCGAGCGGTCTGTCTGATATTAACAATGGTGTCTGCGCTGGGCGAGCTACGGTGGACCCTTTTATCTGTTGACAGATATCGCACTTTAAGACGAAGTCTTTGGTCTGCTTTGTTAACCCTGGCCACCAATAGCGTTGTTTCAGTAAAGAAACAGTCGGCGTAACTCCTGTATGAGCTGAACCCAGACCCTCGTGTGCAGCCAAGATTAAACCTAACCTGCGATCCATGTTTGGTATTACTCTATTCCCCACTCCAGGAATCTGAGCAAATGGAATGTTGTTTGCATCTAACTTGTAGGAGTACTTGAGTGGAAAACCTTTAGGTAGTGCTTTGCTGTTATTGCGCGAACCAATCACAGCTACCATTGTGCTACCGTCTACCCTCGTTTTTGAACGGGTGATTACAGCTACGGACGCAGTGCGTACTGCCCCCTTCGCGGCTTCATCAGCCAATGAATTCCCTTCAACGTGAACACCATCACGTTGATGACTCAGTGTGTGTATCACGTGAGCCCTTGGTAGTTCGTTCTTCAACTCTGCTACCTGTTCCCATAGTTTTCTATGTTTAATTGTGCCACCTTTTGAATCTCTGAACCCATTTTGTCCCCAATAGGGGAGGTATTCGTTGTACGACTGGACACAGTAAAAGGAATCACACACTATTAGTGTGGGGAATTCCGGATCCGTATTTATCAGTGCCAATAATAGTGCTTTTAATTCTGCCAACTGAGCCGTGCAGTCTCCGAGAGACTGTGTCTTTGTACAGCTACCTTTTACAATAGCGCATGCGGCACTGTATTGTTGCTTACTCCCTATGGCCGGTTGAGCAGATCTGTCAGTATAAATAATGTATTCATACCGATCTAGAGGCATTATTTCATTTGGTAGAGGATATTCTTGTTCATATTGCAGGAATGCTTGTGTTTTTAGACTAGGGTCATATCTGTATTCTACATCTGTTGCAGTGAGAGAATTAGCCCATAGTATCCATCTTGGATGTAACGCTTTTGCATTTGGGACACTTACCTTTGTGGCAGCCTCTAAGGCTGGTACCGGGGTCACGACAAGTATTCGTTTCCCCTGAGCCAGTGCTCTTTCTCTCACTACAGCAGTCTGTACTGCTGTCAGAATTTGTTCTGTGGGTGCAAAATGCATTTCAGCGTTAGTGTATTAATGTGATTTATATGCAATTGGTACCGTTTCACCTTCAATGAAGGTTAAGTAAGTGTACTCTGATTGACCTGCGACTACGCGGATCACCAGGTTGTGCGTACGTTTACACGTGTCTGTAAGTGTTTTGATGACATATCGGCTTATAGGGAATGAAGGATATTTGTGTGTTCCTGTGTCCATTGTCTAACTGAAAAGTCAGGTCTTATTAGGTCGTAGAAAGGTTTTACTCTCTCTGCGTAATCCAAAATGTATGTTCTGCCAAAATTAAAAAATCCCAGCATGGACTGTACATTTTTTAATGATTTTGGAGGTTGTAGCAGTTTGCACTTTTCTAAAAAAGTAGGCTGCCAGGCTTTTGCCTTCACTTAAAAGCTCATATCCCAAAATTAGGACATTGAGGTGGGCTATTTTCGATTTTTTTAAATTTAATTTGTAGCCCTCAGAGGCGAAACCCAAAATTATGGTGCTCACCCTGGTCAAGTGTTCCTCCAAGTCATCATCCATCAGATAAATACCATCTACATAGGATAATGCTTCTTCATCCAAATTCTGTAGTAACTCTGTTACCCTCCTTGAGAATAATCCTGGGCTATTCTTATACCCTTGGGGGAGTCGACAAAATTGACGCTGGGACCCTAGCGCTGAGAAGGCTGTCAAATATCTGCTTTCAGGTGCTATGTTTTGGCAGCAAAATCCATTTGAGATATCTAATGTTGTTTTGTATTTTTTACGCACAATGTTATTCATTAACGCGGCACTATGTGTATTCTGGACTGCAAATGTTTTCGTACATGTGTTCAGGTGTCTATAGTCTAAAACTAGACGATATGAATTGTCGGTTTCATTACGGGAAACAAAGGATTATTCATTGATGAGGTGCATGGTTCAATTACACCTTGGTATTCAAGTTGATCTAAGATCTCCCTGACCTGTTTTTTAGCTTCCTGTTTTATAGGATACTGTCTTTCTGGAGTTGGGTTTGTTTTTATTGGAATTACGTGGTGGGGTGACCCTTCATCCCACCCTATGTGGTTGTGGTATAATGCTGGAGCAAGGGCTACCGCCCACTCCTGCGCATATGTATGTCTTAGGTGTGCGGGGACTAGGTCGGAAAATGCTGATAAAAATCACAGTTTCTCCCTTTGGGCATTCCATAACAATAGTAGGCGGCCAATCTTTTTCTGCTAATAGGATGTCGTAGCCAGAAGTCAGGTTCTCCCAAAAGAGACCCTTAACTTGTCTGGGCTTGTCCCCCTCCATTTGGAGTGTTATTTCATGTAACTTGTGAGGGACACTCACCCTAGTATCAGGTGTTTCCACCGTGATATACTCACTCAACTCCGCTGTCACCAGAAATTCCATCAGGTTCCGGCGAGCTATTGTTACTTCTGCTGCGCTGTCTAGCATCGTCAGAGCCCATTCCCCGTTCAGTAGTTGAGTCCTCAGAATTCTGGGCATGTCTAACTTTGAGACCTGTTACCTTCTTCTTTTTAAATTGAGGTTTTACTTTGGGATTTTCTTCTTTCTTTGAAGCGTAGTCTGAAGTGCGTTGCCTGTCTTTGGGCTTTGTACGCTCTTCTTGTCTCTGTTCTGACCGTCCTTCCCTCTCCGAGTTTTTTGATGAACCCTAAAATGAACGAGAGGAACGTGCATCAGTGTCCTGATACCAGTCAGGTTTTTTAATGTTATCTCTATTTCTAAGATTATATCTCGTTTCTGGGGGCTCCTGTTGAAGAGACCTTACCCTGGAGTGAGATCTGTTCTTTTGCTGTTTATTATTATTGTCCCATTTCTTTTTTGAAGAAACCGGTGTTTGCTTTGCCTGTTCTTTATCTGTACCTCCCACTAGTTGAGGTTTTACAGGTCTAGCTCCCAGACTGTCTCTACCTAATTCCGCATAAGCAGTTTCAATTATTTTAGGTAGCTCTGTCTCCTGTTGTGATGGAGTGAAATATCTCAGACGTTGGCGTATTGCCACTGATGCTGCTTCCCCTTTAATATTTGCTAATATCGCAGTTACCTGGGCAAAGTTATTTAACAACTTCATCCCTAAGTTTAGAGCAGGTTCTGCCCCATACTCGTTCTGTATTCGTCTTAATACATCTGGTATTACCACTAAAGAAGGGATACCATGAGTCCTGGTATATATTGCAGCAACAACTGTACCCCAAGAAGTACAATCTTCTATAGAGGGAGCTATCCCCATCGGCAAGCAAATTGTCAGTATTCTATGCTTTTCCTTAGGACCAGTGTGTGGAAACACTGCCTCCAGCTGTGTTATTTTTTTGTGCTATCCTGAAGGGCATTTGTTCACGTTTAGTGGGCATTTTACCCATCACTGCATGCAGTGTTTGTGGTGTAATTTTGGTTGTATTATTTTGGACTGGTCCTGGTTGTGTAGCCGGTGTTGGCTGAAGTGTGTGTTCTCATTACAAACTGTGTCATGTTTCTGTAAAGTCTTATTAATTCTTTATGCTGTACGAGTAAGTCTCCTCCTGGCATTGTGTAGGCCGCTAGCACTGGCCAAGTTGCTCCGTCTCTTCCGAGCGGGCTGAGTTTTACTCTATTTCTTGTATGGGGGAGGGCGCCTTTAAACCAGTAAAAATGTTCGTGGTAAGTTAGTGGAATTTCAATGTCCTCATATGGACTATATTAGTCTGGTATGTCATCTTCGACATAGTAGTGAAATGTTTTTGTCAAAGCATTTGGCTGCGGGAATCTAAACCATGAGTAGAATACCTCTGTTCTATATGATTCGTGTGCCTCAATCACGAAAGTCACTTGCCCATCCCCAATTGTAACACCATATGCTACTAGTTTTAGGGTTACGGCATTTCTAACATTCTCTGCAATATATATTGCATCTGCATCATTTTCTTCTGTGAAGTTTAGTGCATTCACTTCATCTATGTCTCCCTGCTCAGTCATTATTTTTAGAAAGGAGAGCGTTTCAAGGGAACTGAGATAAGGTGTTATGCACAATTAGGAACGCTGTATCCTTCAAGCTTGATTAAACCAACAGCCATTACATAGGAATTTTCCTACTCAGCTGCGGCGGATTTTGTTCCCTCCCACTCCAGACGTCTCTGGGGAAATGTGAGTAGGGGTATCTGAGAATAGCACGACTGAACTACTCAGATTTGACTGTTAACTAAGTGCCAATACCAACGGGACTGGTGTCCAGACTAATTCCAGACACCCCCACCGGGTATGTTGGCCTGTGTACCAGCTAGCTCGCAATGCCACTATAACCTCCTCTTCCCAAGGACAGAATAGTTCTTGGCAACTATCGAACATGACAACTCTGATCCATCAGGACCGTGGAAACAGTAACTTACTTTTCGCTCAGTCACTCGTGCTCACTTGTTCTCAGAGAGATGCACAGAATAAACGGTTGGGACGTTTTCAATAAGTATTTATTGAACAGTCGTTATTCTAGCGTAAAATAAGTGCACTGAAGTCACCAGTAGACAGTAGCATATATAAATGAGTAGCACCACTAAGAGAGTAAACAGATGGTAGGTTTCTACCATTTTGCTAAAATCATAACTACAGGCAAGTATATAGAATACATGGCTATAAAATGCGTACTCCTACGATGCACCCTAACTAGATGTACCTAAGTGTACCTAGCATGTGAGTAGGTGTAAAGCCAAGAATCCCTCTAGGATAAAGCCAACCCCATAACCTGATGCGAGACTGCGGGACCCCGTTCTGGTCTCGAGCTGAACACCCCGCAAGGGATGTCAGACCAATGCGAGCTGGAGTATCTGCATGCAGGGACCTCAGCGTCTTGCGTCAGTGTGTCGGCCGGGAAGTCCTGGACTCCTCTAACTATCTCAGCAAGATGTGGTGGTTATATACCCTAAGGTATCCCCAGGGGTTCTACCTTGCTGTGTCAGTGTCGGACTTAGGATGACGTCGGGAAGGAACTTTATACACAGTTATTATGCAGGAGATGATGGTCCTGCTGTGATTCCAAGAAACTAAGAATCCTCATGCATAATTTATGAGGCCAGTGTCCAGGGTAAAACCCTAAGTACTTGTAACTGGGTAAAAGGTCAGTCCTTCAAAGCCGTTATATATGTAGTATAGGAGAGAATGTAGGTGGAGGGTTATGATGTAACCTAGACCTATATCAGGGTACCTATATGAAATATAACAGGGCCTGTGCTGGCGCTAGGCAGCTTATTTAGTGCCAGCACCAAGGGAAATGCAGCGGTGCACCATATTTTTGTAAATACTGCACATCTCTGCATTTTAAAAAATGTCAGAGTGATACATTTTATTTTAAATATCCTCCTATGTCTTTTCTGATAGTTCTTGCCTCCTGAATGAAACAGGAGGTACACCAGTAGGCGAATGTGCTGGAGGCCCAATACAATCCACTTTAAATTGAATTTTTCCCATCTTCAACAGTTCTTCTCTGACACTGTTAATCAACTACACTGCCTCCAAGACATCACAAGGCTGCAATATACAAGGAAAGGTGTGTCAACAGCCAATGGGCGTTACACAAATGTTTATTGAAATTTGCTAGAAAATTCTCTACATTTGACTTTAATCTGTGCTATGACTCCTAAGTAAGCAAAATATCTTAATGTTTGATTGCCCTGTTCTGTCTCGGTTTTGTTGTATTTAATATGCAGCTGTGGGTGCAAAATCAACACCATTTATAGTTTGCACCTTACAAACAAAATCGATAACTTTTCCAGTTCCTACAAAGACCCCAAAATGAGACCTACATATATATATGGCGTGTGCAGCCTCCATCTAAGCAGGTTTTAGAGTGCTAGGAGTCCATGGTTGCTAGTCATAATAGTTGAAGGAGATCATACTTAGAACAGGAATTAGCAAAAGGCCTGCTGCCTCAAACCCTCTTGCTTACTTTACCTATCCCAGGGCCTGTAAACTGAGTGGTAGCTATAACGGCCCCTAAAAAGCAGAGAATTGAGAAAATGTTAACAATAAAGGTTAGTAAACTACAGTCAAAGAAAGGTGGTGATGGACCTCACCCTCATTAGATGCCCCCACACCTGCACCCGCAAATAAACTACCCCTGAAACATTTTTGCTCAAAGCACCTGTGGCAAATGGAGGAATTGGATAACCCGAACACAACCAAAATACTCCATGCCTCAAAAATAAGAAAAACATCCTTCAAGAGTATTGCAGACCTTTGCACTGTATTTTTCAGTCAAGCGACCAAAGAATATAGTCATGGATCAAAAAGTGCATGAAGAAGGTGGAGGAAAGAAGAGCCTCCTGAGGGAGTCGCTCTATTCCCCACTGGCCTTCTCAATTATTCACTACCCCTATGCTATTGGTAGGCTGTCCGGTTTTAGGTTTAAACATAATAACTGATAAAACCCCACCGAAAGGGAAATAGCCCTCACCAGTGTAAACATATAAACACTGAAAAAACACCTCACAACCACAAAATAAATGCCATTCAAAGAAAGGAAAAGAAGAGTGAAAGAGTCATTTTTTTCTTCCTGAGGGGGCCAACACAATATAACTTTGTTATACAAGCTAGCAGCAAGAAAGACTGGACTAACATTATTCTGCTTGAGTTTTGTTGTTTAGGGCTGTCACTAAAATATTGTTTCTTCTCCTTTTTCTTTTTCCGGTTTTGTGGTCTTTGGTCTAAAGAAGCATGTTTTAGGTCTTGTTTAATTATTTTATAAACTGTGGAGAATCAGGAAATATCAAAATCATATTTGATATTTTGGCTGCTTTTGAGTCTTTCACTGATAGGTAAAATGGTTGGTTTCATACGAATCTTTCCCAATATGTGCCATCACATTTACCCACAGAAAATGGGTAAAACCCTTGATACATCAGCCCCCAGTTTCTAGTGAGTCAGTATTGATAGTAGGTGAATTGCCAACACGTCAGGCTTTAAACATTCAATGCAAGGTATAGTGACAAGTATATGTGAAAATAGTGCTATCACCAAGCATATGGGATAGTGGTGAAAACATGACACCAGACTTTTGGAAAACATGGAACGCAGTGTCACTTGGAATGCTGCTGCTATAAGGTTCTTTCCAAGTTCAAAACAAAGATTCTAGTGATTTTGTTTGTATTTGCAGTGATTCAGCTACGTATATGAACAAGTTGTGTGATGACCTGACAAAATCGATACCTGAGCTGAAGTGCTTCCCTGTAAGAGATCCTTGCCACTTGTTAGATGGTATACTGAAAGCATCTTTACAATCTTCAGAGTTAATGAAGAATTCTATTAACTTTTTAGTCCATTCTGGTGCACTGTTGTATGCGCGGGAACTAAAACGCAAATATTTCTCATTTTGTGCTTTGTGTGGCATCAAAGAAAGAGTCATCCCAACTGTGTCACTAAGCTGATGGTTCTCGGTCCAAGGGGCTGGGAATGCTATATTATCCATGTGGCAACCGTTTACAGAATTTTTGCTGAGTGATGATGTCAAAGACAAGAAATGTGAGGATCTTTGTTCTCATATTGATAGTGATGTGAAAAAAGTATACTGTACTGCATTCTTAGATTTTTACAGGAAACATAACTGTTGTAGTGGACATAATAAAAAAACTAGAGTCTGAAAAAACCCTTGTCTGCCAAGTGTTCAGCATAATTGGTGTATATGTGAAACATCTCCTTGAGAGTAGGCTAGGCGACACCTTTAGTGACTTTGGAACTGCAACATGTTCCATGTTAGAGTGCTTGCCACTTGGTAAGCAAAGCAATGTTGAAAAGCAAATCAGGAACTTTTATTTTACAATGTATGAGAAATGGCTTGCATAGAAATGTCCCTTCACCAACCATGGCATTTGAAGTCAATGAAACCTCACTGTGGTACTCTTACAAGTTCTAGATCCCTTCCATAAAGGGGAATTTTCTCCATAGTTTCAAAAGTGCTGCTTCATTTTTGACCGCTTCAATAACTCTGAGGGCATAAGCGCCCAGTTCAACGCAAATGTTGCAGAACCTGCCCAGAGAATCACAATCTTCAAGTGCACAAGTATTGTGTACTGGCTATTTTGGCGTTGCCTGTCTCAAGTGCCAATGTTGAGAGGGCCTTTTCACAGAAAAAGTTTTACATGGGAAGGAAAGAGCGAGTGACCATGAACAAAGAATCACTGAAGAAGTATTGTATGGTGTACTGCAATAAGTTTGATTTGCAAAAATGTGTTTGGACCTCATATACGCTGTACGTACACTGTCTATATACCATGCACAATCAGTGCAGGAAGCAAGCAATAATAAAAGCAACACTTTCCATAAACACCGGAAAAACACTGTTTCTGTTGTTTTTAATGGCGCGAAAACGTGTAACCACTGATAACCACTGTTTTTTTAAGGTATTGAAATCCCTTGAAAACACTGAAAAAACCCCACCAGAATTTACCAAAACTAGAAACTGAAAACCGGAAAGCCTAGCTATTGGCAAACTTGGCATTATGAAACTAGATACTACTTGATAGAGCAGATGGCAACAAAGCTGGAAGTTTGGCTGATTTACTTTTGGGAGACTACTGTTTCTCTAACTGAGGAGAAATCTGCACAGAAAATGCCCACACAGTATTAATATTCGCAAGAAGCATACCCAATACATTGAATCGACCAATCATTGCTGATATTGTACTCACAGAGTTATTGGAATGTAGAGGCAGTCCTAGTTGAGCATTGTATGAAGTACCCCAGAGGGGGCACCGAGTTTTAAGGATATGAAATTAATTTAGGTAGGAGCAAAAGAAAGGATTTTCAGAGGGTCATGAAGGTCATGGAATGACAAGCATTTATTTACAAATCAGGTTGATCACCCAACAACATGAATTCCTTTCACTATGTATAAATCATTTGTGGAGTTCTTAATACTGTTGTCAATGCGATGTCTCTTTTTTTAAAACTTCACTATCGCCAGTCACGTCATGCTTTTTTCACTTTATATGTGATTCACGTGCGTGGCAATGTTGGATTAGTTTTTCTGAAACTGCTTTACTTATACATCTAGCTTCGCGCAACATTATCATGATGCCTCGAACACCGAGTACAAGGCCTTTACGCATGCAGTACAATTGTCGTTCTATCTTCATTCATGGAGCGACAGGGTTATCTACCAACCCATAACAACACTAATCTGCATATACATCGCAAGGATGATTTTTATTATAAATAAAGAAGCATTTCCGGGGGATAGTAGAGGAGACCCTTCAGCTGACATCAAGGGTTCCCTGGATGCTGCGGCTTCAGCAAGCAACTGCCTAACATCTCCATAGGGGGTGTCCAGTTCATGACCACAACGGGGTCCTACATTCTTTCCCGCCAGGTAATGGGGTTGGATCATCCCATGGGGGGATTCTTGGCTATACACCTACATACACTCTAGACACACAGAGTAGGGGTTTCATAGTAGGAGTACGTCTGATTACCACTCTGTTTTAGATGTCTGCATATATACACTGTTTTAGCACCAAGGTGGAACTATATCTGTTATTTACTCTTTTGGTGCTTGTAATCACTTCTATTTGCTTTTGTCTACGGATTATCGCAGCACACATATTCTATACAAGAATAACATTGGTTCAATACATATATTGAAAATGTCCCATTGTGTATTCTCTGTATAGTTCTCTGAGAACAAGAATGCACGCGTGACTGAGCGAAAGGGTTCTAGATCTGTTACCACGCTCCCTGAGGGGACAAGGGTTGTCATGTTCAGTGGTTGCCAGAAACCATTCACTGCCTGTTTGGGTTAGGGGGGCTAAGGGTGGCACTGTGAGCTAGCTGGTCTCTAGGCCAACATATATTACAGTAGTGCATGGAATCAGTCTAGGCATCTTACCCAAAGTTTATGTTGTCCACAAATGCGCAGGTCCTATGGATTAGTAGGAACTACACAACATTGTGCCGCCAATGTTGGTTGGGTTCTTATTTTATGGATCACCTGAGTTGTTCAATCATTCCTTCTCAGAGATTCCTACTCACAACCGAACCAGAGACATCCGTGGTGTTAGGGAAATCCACCTCAGCTGAGTAGGTAAAACCCTATGTATTGGCTGTAGGTTATTCAAACTTAAGGGATAAAATTTCCCACATTGTGTTAACCCTACTTCCATAATTAATTTACTAAAATTCCCTTTTTCTTCACAACATTTTAAAACAATGTCTGAGAATGGCAAAAAAGGAGCATTAAACATAGCAGAGAACTGCAGACATGCGGTTACTATAAAATTATAAACATTTTGGTCTCCCGGCCACGGGTGAAGCCGTTACCTTCGTGGTTGAGGCACACAAAGCATTCAAAACAGAGCTATTCTATATTGGGTTAAATTCCCAGCTGCAAATGATTGTACACAAATGTTTCATACCTATATTGAGGATGAAACATCAGAGGAATACACTCCATATGAAGACATCGAAATTCCTCTATCTCTAACCAAGAGCATATTAATTGGTTTAAAGGCACCCTCCCACAGACTACAGAAAACGTGAGACTTGGTCCGCTTAGCAAAGAAGGACCAACATGGCCGGTCTTAGCTGCATACACACCGCATCCTGACACTGCTAATTTAATCTTTACCAGAAATGCGTACACTATGCAGAGATTTCGTAAAAATATATAGAAATCTTACACAGTTCATAATGCGAACACGGACAGTTAACCCTGCACGGACTGCTCAAGCTGCACAACCACAATTGACTACCAACCACAGGTATCAGCCCACAAACACTGAATGCTGCTATGGGAAAGATTCCCACCAGTCGGGAGCAAATTCCATTCTGGATAGCACAAAAAACAAACCAGCTTGAGGCTGTATTTCCCCATACGGTCCCGCAGGAAAAACACAGAATACTAACTATTTGCTTGCCGATGGGGATGGCTCCCCCAATGGAAGACTGCGCCACTTGGGGTACAGTCTTCACTGCTGTTTATACCAGAACACATGGTGCCTCTTCACTGGCTGTTTTACCTGATGTATTGAAACAGGTACAGAATGAGCATGGGGCAGCACCTACCCTGGACTTAGGGAGGAAACCGATGGGCAATTTTGCCATAGTATCCACCATTATGTTGAGGCAGCTGCGTGAGCTATACGCCAACACCTGAGGGATCTCACTCCTGCACAACAGGAGCAGGAATTGCCAAAAATTATTGAAGAAGCCTATGCTACCTTAGGTAGATATAATATGGGAGCCAGACCTGGGAGACCACAACTTAAGAGTAATTCTGAAAAGGATAACTTTAAGCAAACACCCGATCCTTCGACGAAGAAGAAGTGGGATAATAAACAAAAAATAAAGACAAGACATGATCACAGGGTGGGTCTCCTCAGCAGGAGGCCACAGAAAAAAGATATAATCTTAGAAACCGTGATAACAATAGGAAGCCTGACAGGTATCAGGGTACTGATAAACGTTCCTCTCGTTCCTTTCAGGAGTCAGCCGATACACGTTCGGAGAGAGGTGGAAGGTCAGAGTGCAGATCGAAAGAGCACGTGAAGCCAAAGAAGGAATCACAACGCTCATCTGACTACATCAATGATAAAGAAGAAAAACTAAAGAACAATAAACCTCAATTCAAAAAAAAAAAAAGGAGAGAGCTGGAATTAAAATCAGACATGCCCAGACTACTGAGGACTCTGCTTCTGAACGAGGAATGGCAGAGGGCACTATAGCTCGCCAGAACTTGATGGATTATCTCACAGCAGTAGCGCTGAGTGAGCATATCATGGTGGAAACACCTGGGGGGCGTGGCCACGCAAGCAATGGAGTCAGACATGCTCTGTTATAGCTCCGTCGCCGACTCCCCTTTCCCCGTCAAGAACATTCGACACAGCATGCTCTCGGGGCCTCAGACCAGCTCTGCCGAGCCCCCGCACGACCCGCAGCGCGCCTGGTGATTTGTGGCAAATGCGATAGTGGAAATCCGTGACAGGAGACGCACAGCGGAGAAAGCACCCGACCGGAAGTGAAGGAGACCCGCCCGCGGTCTTCAGGTAACGCCGGGGCTGTGACCCGCCCAGCAGGCCGTGGCGCGGTGAGAAACAGCAAGTTGGAAAGCAGGAATACTGCTGGTCGCCAATAAAAGCAATATGCGCATGAGGTTGGCTGGGGCACTGGTGACATCGTGGACACGGCGGCCGATTCCAGGACAAGGGAGCTGCACACATAATTAAAGTGCACGTGCGGCTCAAACATGGCGAGCGCATGACTTGGCTGCGGGAGGCGACCTTAACGGTGTGTGTGGACTGAGGAGAAATACGGGGAACGACGATGGAGGCCTCCCAAGGCCAGCCAGTCCCTGTGAACAGGGGAGTGGTGCTAGGTGTGACCGGGTGCACCCCCTGGAAAGAACTTGTAGCGGTTTGGGGGCAGTAGGGGGAAGCGCATGATCTGTGATGGAGACGCTTGGAGGCGGGCTGAGTCTCGGCTCCCCGCTGCCCCGGCCCTTCCTTTTGAGACTTTGCAACCCTGACTGCACACTGTAAACGAAGTCTCTGGTGCATGCGCAGGCCATATAATCTGCAAGTGCTCCGACTACTATTGGAGCAGCCCGGCCGCGCAGGGCCCGGGGACTCGGGCTTAGTGACTAGCACACCGCGACCATTGATCTACGACTAGATACATACCACGACGCATCGCTCTACTGTCTAACAGAGCTGTGGAACAGACCCCTCCTGTTCTTTCCATACCGCCACATTGGGGCGGTCGCTACCAAGCATCCAGCTGCGGATCTATGTTGCGCGGAAGCCGGCTGCGAATTGGTACCGGGGTTCCGCTGGCCCAGCCCCCCTGACTCGCGCCCAGTCTGATAAGATGTCCGGGGAAACACCACCTGACATGATGTCCAGTAAACTGGATGCTGTATTGACAGCGATGGAGAAGCTGGGTGCAACTATGGACCAGACCCGCACCTCCCTTGAAAGCAAGATAGACAAAGTGAACCTCCTGCATGCGGACCACCGCAAACTTGCGGAAAGAACATCTGCAATGGAGACTGCCATAGCAGAGATCTCCCCACAGACAACAGCGGCGGAGAAACGCATTAAAGACCTTGCAGCTCGGGTGGAATTCCTAGAA
This sequence comes from Calotriton arnoldi, assembly GCA_963921515.1. Taxonomy (NCBI): domain Eukaryota; kingdom Metazoa; phylum Chordata; class Amphibia; order Caudata; family Salamandridae; genus Calotriton; species Calotriton arnoldi. Next base: position 664,830 of record CAWUFW010009509.1, read on the forward strand.
AGCCGAGTTGAAGATGCCTAAGGGAGGTCGCGGCGCAATAATGTGCGGGTGGTAGGCCTTCCGGAAGGCACGGAAGGACGTGATACGGTGGCCTACGCTGAATCCTGGCTTTGAGACCTGCTGCCGGAGGGGACACTCTCCCCTCACTTTGTCATTGAACGCGCGCACAGGGTACCGGCAAAACCTCCGCCCCCGGGAGCCAACCCCAGACCGCTTTTAATACGAGTACTGAACTACAGGGACAGAGATGCTATTCTCCAGGAAACTAGGAAACTGCAGGACGTACAAGTAGACAATCATAAAATTATGTTCTTCCCTGTCTTCACGGCGCTGGTACAGAGACAGAGATACTCATATATGGCAGTGAAGCGAAGACTCTGGGAACAGGACCTCAAATTCTGTTGTTTCCAGCTCGTTTGCGCGTGATTGCAAATGGCAGAACCCACTTTTTTGATACTCCGGAAGCAGCTGGGGAATGGCTAGACATGCGGGATCCTGCAGGAGGTGCTTCTGCGGCGGCGAAAGTAACTGACATGAGTTCTAGCTGCATTCCCAGAAAACGTAGGAGGGGCAAGAGGCACAATCCCGAGCAGATGCTACAAGATAAACGCAACGCCCTTCAGGCTGCAGCAGAAATCGGAGGGACATTAGGCGAAGCATCCTCTACACCAAGTGTGCAGGGATGGGACAGCGAGGAAGAACTATCAGATGTGACTCTGAATTCACAAGACTCAGATAGCCTTCCAGAGGGCACTCCTCAGTCCGTGGATGGCATCATTTAGCACCCGGTATAGAGCTCAGCATATGCACTCACGCAAGTATAATAAGACTCTGTTACTGATGGTTTATAATGCTGGTCTGCCAAACTGAGCATATATGCACACATAGTCTATGGATGAGGGTTGTGGGGGAGGTGGGCTCTGGGACAGCACGGGCCCATGCTATGTGCTGTGCGGCTTCCCCAATGGAATCGGCTTGCGCTTATTGCTCTGAGGCCCTGATTTATGTCTTCTCCTTGGAGGGCAGGGAGTAATCATGACAGTGTGCCTATTGTATTGCAGACGCGCTCCGCTTGAGTAGAGCCCCCCCTCGTCATAGACAGAATGTTGTTTGCTCTGATTGTTTGGACGATTGCTTGTTGCACTCTCACCCTTTTGGCATTAGTAGTTTTAGTTTGTTGTAGTTTTACCATCCATCACACACTGGGTCGACTCGCACTGAGCATTAGGCACATAACTGGCCAGCAGCAACTTTCTCATCAGATATATGGCCCGCAGATTAGTACAGTCACTGGGGCCCCCGCAGGTTGCACACCCGCTCTTAATTTGGTTCCATGACATCTGTTAAAATATGCACGTGGAATGTGAGAGGCATTCATAGCCCATCCCATAGGTACCTAATCTATTCATATCTTAAGCGTCACCACATACAGATTGCTCTTCTCCAAGAGACGCATTTGCCAGGGCCCGAAGTGCAGCACCTATAGAGAAGATGGAGAGGACAGTTGCATGCCATGGGCTATTCAGCATATGCCAGGGGAACATTAATCTGGGTTAGGCCAGGCACCCCATTCCGAATAGAAGACTATCATTGACACAGAAGGCCGCTATGTTATTGTACGGGGAAGTATGGATGGCCGGCCTGTTGTTATCCCATCCATATATGCACCTAATAGCGAACAGAACGCATTTTTAGACACCCTGTCGAGTAAGTTAGCAGCCGGCATGGGACCCCAATGATTTTGGGGGGGGGGGGTTACAACAGCATTCTGGACCGCTCCTTTCCTCCTATCCCTGGCGCACCCACAACTGCCGCCATGAAGTCGTTGAATAACTGGGCTATACAGTGGCACTTAACAGATGTGTGGAGACACAGAAACCCACATGATCGAGTATATTCATTCCTCTCTGGGGCACATGGGCTACATGTCCGCCTTGTTCGGATAATGGTGTCCTACGACCTACTAACGGCCGTCACGGAACCCCAGTACCTCGGGTGGGCCCATTCGGACCATAACCCTCACACAATACAATTAGACTGGGCCAGTAACGTATCACCGATTCCGAGATGGAGCTTACAACCAGACACACTGCTGGATGCGGCATTCCGGGGGTCACTGGAAACGGCCGTAACACAATACTTTGAGGAAAATACTAACCCTGGGCGGAGTTTGCGGAGTTGCACTACGCGGAACACCGCGAAGTGCAAAAAAAACTCCGTCGCACTACGCAGAGCTCCGCGAGCGGCGTAGTATAATAGAAAAATGCCGTTCGCGGTGATTGCACAGTGCCGGATGCTTGTCCGCACTGTGCAATCATTGCGAATGGCACCATGCACAGCGCAAGCTTTCCTTTTCTGCCACTCGAGTAGATTTTTACTCGAGCGGCAGCTTTCTCAACGCGAACGGGCAGTTTCTGAACGCGAGCGGTCGCCAGCATACGCGACCACTCGCAATGAGAAACCTGACCCACCGCGTTGAGAAATCTCGCTGGGATGTTGATTTTCCACGCTCGCGCTCGCAAACTTGATGTTGACGATCGCGAACGAGGGAAAATCTCGCCGGGAGGTTGATGTTCCTCGCTCGCGGTCGCCAACTTGACGTTGACTAACGCGAGCGAGGAAAAAAACTCCGCTTCGCAACGCGAAGCGGAGTTTTCCGGAACTCCGCGTAACGCGGAGTGCTGAAAAATACAGGTATCGCTTCGTCACCATTGATGGAATGGGACGCCTTTAAGGTAGTTAACGGAGGGCATTGCCTGGGCACACAGGCCGGTATGCGTGAACAGCTGGAGGCAGAACTCACAACTCTGGAAAGGAGACTAGTGTCCATAACAAGATGGTATGCCGTTCCTACTGTGTATTACAGGTCAATGTGTGTATGGAGAGCACTGGAGTGCTTTCTAGAGCCGGAGAAAATATTTTCTCCTTTCAGAAAAAGACCCTCACACACCCAGCCAGCTAGGTGTCTTGCTTCATCACTGGGTCTGCTCCTTATCGGGTCGGCGCTGCAATACCCGATCGGCACCCGTGATGGGGCCTTCTTGGCGGGAATCTTTTTTCTTAGCCGTTGGGTGCAGTGCGTGTGAGGGCCCTAGTGAGTGTATATGTGTAAGTGTGAAATGTGCATGACTAAAACAGGAATTAGTGGTCCACCCAAAACAACTTTAATGAATGTGGTCACTATCCTGATTAAAAACATTGATGCGCGCACACCTGCTCTATGGTTTCAGGGATTTGCGCTAGAAAATCAGGCCAACATGTTTCTTGCCTAGTGTCAAGTAGACGGCAATTCTTCAGGACCTATGCGTGATCTATCTACACTTTTTGGTGGTGGTCTGTTTAGTGAAGTAATTAGTGAACACCCATACAGCACCCTAAAAAGTGGTACCTGTAGATCTACAACATTACCTGTAAAAAGAAGGATCATAATGGTTAATGAGTGCTTCATCGATAGTCTACAATTCAACCATGATTCAATAGTCTACCATTCAACCTTGATGGTTTAGCACTGCAATTCAAAGTGCATAAAATGCATGCTTCACACTCAAGTGTCTGTGACCATGCGTAAGGCAATTTGAGATTTCTTAAATAAAAGTTGCAGTCAAAAAACACATTGTGCGTAGAGCACGAAATAAAACTCACCCAGTTCGGGTCAGCATTATTTAACAACGTGTACCGGCAGGTGTGGACACTGTAAGGTGCAGTGTCCTAGTGGATGAAGGGGTTAAAAAAAGGGGGGGGAATAGAGAGTCAGTATGCAGGTTCAAGTTGCCTACAGGCAGTTACTGCTCAATGGTTAAAAAACACCAACATGGGACCCGGTAGGTGTAGGTCCCCTTGCAACAACACTGAACCTTGATTTAGAAACATTGTGTTCCCTGGGTGTTAATGGTGTGAAGATCCATGAAGGTGTCCCCGCAGTCTGCCCCCAGGACCACTCGGCATCCACGCTGGGATGTTAAGTAGAACAAAGGTGCGCACCGCCGGGATCGCCACCAGCTAGCAGATTCAGGTATTAAACACAAGAAGCTGGTGCTGTTTAAAAGCGTGTCCGTCAGCCAGGAGGCAAATTATTGTCACATCCTCTCATTCTCCTGCTGTCTGTAGCGGTAAAGGTGCCCCAGGGGGCCGTCTACAGACCCAAGCTGGGTCGGAGTTTGAGCGGAAACATGCCGGCTGGCAAAATCGGACATGCACTCAAAACATCACTTCAAGTTTGTGTGCTATCAACGGAGGTGTCGAGCAAGGTTCCCGCACCCCAGATCTCTAACCCGCACGTCGGTTACTCACGTGTTGGAATCAGTCCGTCTGCGGTCGACCTACCCCTCACTCTGCCGGTCCCGGGAGGTATCAGTTCCCATCCTTGTACAATTGATATACCTCCGGTCGGTCAGTAGTGGGGGCAGGACTTCCGGTACCAATGTGAGGAAGAGACGTTAGAGCGTCAACCCGGAACCCACGGGCGCCATGCTGGAATTTCCACCACGTGTGTTAGTCTATGCTCAACATATGGAGCAGTTCGAGCAATCGCTGTAGGCAAGGAATTAATTGAAAAATTGGATCCGGGACAAGTTTGAACTCCAATTAGTCAGGGTTGTTGTTGCTCAATGTCTATTAGTAAACAAATGACAAAATCGTGTGTGGAAAAGTCGCACTATGGTAATTGCACATCGGTATTATGTTAGGATGTTTGGAGATATGGGCATATTGCTCAATAGTTCAGACTGAACAGCCAGTTTAGTAGATAAGTAGCGTCATATTATCTCAGGTTGAAAAATGGGGAGGCAAGTTCCACGGTCACACGAGATTACATCTAGTGGTGTACCCCCCTCTCGGTTGTGTGTCCCTGGAGGGCAGTTACTATAGGTGGGGAATTGTCTGAGTGTCATGGCTCTGATGGATCAGGTAGACTAATTCCTGCACATTTGAGTATTTCCCACTCATAGTGAGTCTCAGAATAGGGAAAGCACAGTACTAGTGTACTCATGTCAACAAGCTCCATGGGATGTCCTCATTCAATCCTCTTTGTCTGAGGACAACCTCAGTACCCATATTTGTTCTATACGGAACAGCGTATTCTTGTTCATGCCAGGGTGTGCGTCGAGCACGGCCAGCAGAGGGAATCAGGTGAGTGTTTCAGGTGCTCAAAATGTGTAGTCATCTTAGTATTAGTTTTGTGGCTCCTGAAGTTGCTCCTGTGTTCTGTAATCCGGGTTTTTACCGGTCTCGTCGTCATCCCTACATACAGGAGTCCGCACGGGCAGGTCAGTGCATAGATACAATTAGTAGTGTTACAATTGGTATGTTTTTTGAGATTCCATTTGATCCCATTGGTGAACGTTATCGCTTTCGTAGCTTTAGTGAAGGGGGAAACTGAACATGACCCACAGGGGTAATGTCCTACTACGGGTGGTAAATCCCATAATCCCCTTTGTGCATTAGTCTGTTGGGTTTTGGGTCGTGTATGTATGAGCACATCTTTCAGGTTGCTTGTGCGTTTAAACGCGAATCTAGGTATAGGGAAGTCAAGTGTTCCTGTGTTCAAAATACCCCAATGTTTCCTGATGATATTTCTCACTCGGTTAGAGTCAGGGGTGAAGGTGGTCACACAAGTAATCGAGGTATCAGGTTATTTTTGTTTGCTCTCTAGCAGACTTTCCCGGTTGTTATTTCTGGCCCTTTTGCGAGAGAGTGACACAGTGTGTTGAGGATAATCTCTCTGTCGTAGATCTTTTGCTAATGTGTCGGACTCCTTTAAATAGTCTGTCAATGAACTGCAGTTCCTTCTAATCCGGAGGAACTGTCCGAACGGTAGATTCTGTTTGACGGCTCTTGGATGGTGGCTACTGAATAGCAACAAACTGTTCTTGTCAGTTGGTTTGCGATAGAGTGATGTAGTTATACGGCCATTCTCAAGTCTTACCAACAGATCTAGGAAGGGTATGTTAGTTTCCGAGATGGTGCTTGTGAATTTCAAAAAGGGGTTCAAGGTATTGATCCATATACAAAATTAATCGCACGTTGTGCGCTCCCCTTTCCATAGGATCAAAATATCGTCAATAAACCTCTTCCAAACAAGCACATTCGCCAGGTATGGATTATTAGGATGGTGAATCTCCCTCTCCTCAAATGCTGACATGTACATACATGCCAAACTCGGCGCAAACGTGCTGCCCATCGAGGTGCCCTGTGTTTGATGGTACAGTTGTTTGTTATATTCAAAAAAGTTTTCTGTAAGTGCCAGAGTGGCACACTCTAGTATGAACGCTACCAGAGTAGGAGGTCCTCTCTCAAATTAATGCCAGCGACAGTTGAGCAACCGGAGATACTATACTCCCTTGAGAGAGGACCCCACTCCACGACTCAGTACCATCATTTCCTCAATGGTATTCTCAGCTGAGACTGAGGATTGGATCACTAAAAAGGAGGCAGACTTCCTCATTACCAAAGACCCCCTACTTTTACACCTTGCCTAAAATTCACAAGGGGGTCACCCCGGTTCCGGGAAGACCAATAGTCTCAGGGATCGGGTCTATTTTGGAACCCTTATCTAGGTTTTGCGACCATTTCCTTCAACCTCTAGTAAGGGCCACCCCCTCGTTTGTCAAAGACACTACCGATGTCCTACGGTTACTTGAGGGGGTCCAACATCCAGAGGAAATTAATTTTTGGTTGACCCTGGATGTTGAAGCCCTCTACACTAACATCCCACAAAGAGCTAATCTAGAGGTGATCGAGGACGCACTCAGCCATGAGAATTGGGCTTCTCCTACTCCGGTAGCGTTCATACTAGAGTGTGCCACTCTGACACTTACAGAAAACTTTTTTGAATATAACAAACAACTGTACCATCAAAGACAGGGAACCTCGATGGGCAGCACGTTTGCCCTGAGTTTGGCATGTATGTACATGTCAGCTTTTGAGGAGAGGGAGATTCACCATCCTAATAATCCATACCTGGTGAATGTGCTTGTTTGGAAGAGGTTTATTGACGATATTTTGATCCTATGGAAAGGGGAGCGCACGACGTGCGATGAATTTTGTATATGGATCAATACCTTGAACCCCTTTTTGAAATTCACAAGCACCATCTCAGAAACTAACATACCCTTCCTAGATCTGTTGGTAAGACTTGAGAATGGCCGTATCACTACATCACTATCGCAAACCAACTGACAAGAACAGTTTGTTGCTATTCAGTAGCCACCATCCAAGAGCCGTCAAACAGAATCTACCGTTCGGACAGTTCCTCCGGATTAGAAGGAACTGCAGTTCATTGACAGACTATTTAAAGGAGTCCGACACATTAGCAAAAGATCTATGACAGAGAGATTATCCTCAACACACTGTGTCACTCTCTCGCAAAAGGGCCAGAAATAACAACCGGGAAAGTCTGCTAGAGAGCAAACAAAAAGAACCTGACACCTCGATTACTTGTGTGACCACCTTCACCCCGGACTCTAACTGAGTGAGAAATATCATCAGGAAACATTGGGGTATTTTGAACACAGGAACACTTGACTTCCCTATACCTAGATTCGCGTTTAAATGCACAAGCAACCTGAAAGATATGCTCATACATACACGACCCAAAACCCAACAGACTAATGCACAAAGGGGATTATGGGATTTACCACCCGTAGTAGGACATTACCCCTGTGGGTCATGTTCAGTTTGCCCCTTCCCTAAAGCTACGAAAGAGATAACGTTCACCAATGGGATCAAACGGAATCTCAATTGTAACACTACTAATTGTATCTATGCACTGACCTGCCCGTGCGGACTCCTGTATGTAGGGATGTTGACAAGACCGGTGAAAACACGGATTACAGAACACAGGAGCAACTTCAGGTGACACAAAACTAATACTCAGATTACTACACATTTTGAGCACCTGAAACACTCACCTGATTCCCTCTGCTGGGTCTTGCTCGAAGCACACCCTGGCATGAACAAGAATACGCTGTTCCGTATAGAACAAAGATGGGTACTGAGGTTGTCCTCAGACAAAGAGGGATTGAATGAGGACATCCCATGGAGCTTGTTGACATGAGTACACTAGTACTGTGCTTTCCCCTATTCTGAGACTCACTATGAGTGGGAAATACTCAAATGTGCAGGAATTAGTCTACCTGATCCATCAGAGCCATGACACTCAGACAATTCCCCCACCTATAGTAACTGCCCTCCAGGGACACACAACCGAGAGGGGGGTACACCACTAGATGTAATCTCGTGTGACCGTGGAACTTGCCTCCCCTTTTTTCAACCTGAGATAATATGACGCTACTTATCTACTAAACTGGCTGTTCAGTCTGAACTATTGAGCAATATGCCCATATCTCCACACATCCTAACATAATACCGATGTGCAATTACCATAGTGCGACTTTTCCACACACGATTTTGTCATTTGTTTACTAATAGACATTGAGCAACAACAACCCTGACTACTTGGAGTTCGAACTTGTCCCGGATCCAATTTTTCAATTAATTCCTTGCCTACAGCAATTGCTCGAACTGCTCCATATGTTGAGCATAAACTAACACACGTGGCGGAAATTCCAACATGGCGCCCGTGGGTTCCGGGTTGACGCTCTAGCGTCTCTTCCTCACATTGGTACCGGAAGTCCTGCCCCCACTACTGACCGACCGGAGGTATATCAATTGTACACAGATGGGAACGGATACCTCCCGGGACCGGCAGAGTGAGGGGTAGGTCGACTGCAGACGGGCGGATTCCAACACGTGAGTAACCGACGTGTGGGTAAGAGATCTGGGGTGCGGGAACCTTGCTCGACACCTCCGATGATAGCACACAAACTTGACGCGATGTTTTGAGTGCACGCCCGATTTTGCCAGCCGGCATGTTTCCGCTCAAACTCCGACTCGGCTTGGGTCTGTAGACGGCCCTCTGGGGCACCTTTACCGCTACAGACAGCAGGAGAATGAGAGGATGTGACAATAATTTGCCTCCTGGCTGACGGACACGCTTTTAAACAGCACCAGCTTCTTGTGTTTAATACCTGAATCTGCTAGCTGGTGGCGATCCGGGCGGTGGACCGGCGGTGCGCACCTTTGTTCTACTTAACATCCCAGCGTGGATGCAGAGTGGTCCTGGGGGCGGACTGCGGGGACACCTTCGTGGATCTTCACACCATTAACACCCAGGGAACACGATCTCTCTAAATCAAGGTTCAGTGTTGTTGCAAGGGGACCTACACCTACCGGGTCCCATGTTGGTCTTTTTTAACCATTAAGCAGTAACTGCCTGTAGGCAACTTGAACCTGCATACTGACTCTCTATTCCCCCCCCTTTTTTTTAACCCCTTCATCCATTAGGACACTGCACCTTACAGTGTCCACACCTGCCGGTACACGTTGTTAAATAATGCTGACCCGAACTGGGTGAGTTTTATTGCGTGCTCTACGCACAATGTGTTTTTTGACTGCTACTTTTATTTAAGAAATCTCAAATCGCCTTACGCATGGTCACAGACACTTGAGTGTGAAGCATGCATTTTATGCACGTTTGAATTGCAGTGCTACACCATCAAGGTTGAATGGTAGACTATTGAATCATGGTTGAATTGTAGACTATCGATGAAGCACTCATTAACCATTATGATCCTTCTTTTTACAGGTAATGTTGTAGATCTACAGGTACTGTCATAAGGTTTCTGCACATACACAGAGCTATGCACAGGAAAATGGGACCCCGGAATACAGTGGTTTGCCACCATATACCGTAGCACCCAAAAACCCCAACCCAACTAGCTTAGCATCCCATTAGCACCCAAGTACCAATGATTAGACAACCCAGAACACGGTATCTTTATCTCAGGACTCGCAGAAGCAAGAACACTCTTTCGTCACTCACTCGTACTTGTCCACAAGGTGCGTAGGAAGAGACACTGGATAGGTTAAAATGTTTATTCCAACTTACGTGCTCTAATGTACAGTACACGTGTCAGTACTAATAGCATAATGCATATGAATAATATAAGCAGCATGGTTACAATTCCATAGAATACAAACGGGGAAAGCATTTCATAACTCAGTGGATAAATGTCTAAATAACATTACCACCCTCCCCGTGCAGTAAGATAGTTTATTATAAAAATAGAAGACCTCTGGGCTTTGACTAGCGAACCCCCATACCTCAGTCTCTAGATGCAGAATTACATCAGCAGGACATCATAGCTCTTCTCACTGAAAAGGATTTCTCCAAGTGTGTTAAGCGCTAGTAAACCGCAGTATTAAAAGCACACCAAATCCTTCATGGCAATTGCACCTAATGTTATGTCTGGGTGCGCGAGACTGGCCATATCAGGAAGAACCAAAATACATTGTTATGCGACCTTGTACATGCTTGTGCAGACTGAGCCCGAAAAGGTGAACAACAGAAAATGCAGACAGTGCAAAAGAACTTGGCACGAGCAAAGGGCGAGGGAGACCCGGCTCAGTGTAACGTGCGCAAAGAAAAGCAGCATGGCACCAGGCCTAGGCCAACATAACAAGGCAGGTAACAATCCACAAGACACCCTCCCTGGTCAGTCCAGCGGCCAGGACAGAGGAAAAACACAGCCGTTGGAGCACAGGAGCGCCCAAACGGCGAAGGGCAGGTCAATCCATGAAAGTGTAAGTGCAGAGAAAAGCCATACCCTCCATGAGTTCATCATTGGAATTGTCAAAAACATAGATGCCATCCAATCCATGAGAGCAAAAGAGCAGGAATGCTCCTCAACAAAGGGAGCATCCAGAAGCAATGCGGGACAGCTTGCGTGATAATTGAAACAGCTTCGTTGTAGGAGATCCTGGGCAGCCGCCCAGATATCCCATTGCGCCAAAATCCCCAGTGCAGCCGCACGCGCCATACAGCCAGCAACGGAACAGTCCTGTTCATGGGCCTCTAAGGGACCCATCAACTGAACAAAATCCGGAACAGACAAAGACGAATTGGAGAGGCAATAATCCAGAGTCCAGGTGAAAGGACAGCGGATACAAGTCATCACAGGTTGCACGCAAGTGAAATACGCAAAGCGAAATGAAAGAGTATATGACACACTCAGTGTCGCCAATGGCAAGACACCAAAACCAGCCAAAGGCGCTCACGGAGCAGCTGGAGGCGTTCTGGATCGAGCAGGTCCCATCGGGGAGCAGCCATTGCGCAGAAAGCAAATTAAGAGCAAGACACCAGCCGCTAAAGCGAGGATCAACGGGAAACCGCCAAAGACACTGGAAAAAATAGAATGTATGAAAGCCGGGATGACACCAAAAATAGTTTGGAAGGAGGACACCAAGCCCGACCCTACGACCTTAAAAAAGTGTACTAGGCCTTCAGTGTTAGATGCGTTAAAAATACGATGTATTAACTCCCCAAAATGTTGGGGGAGATTAGTGTTCAAAAGGGCCTGTATTTCACTGTGGGTACTCGCCACCTGGAGAATGAATGTCTCCCGGGCGGACGTGAGCATAACTTCCTCGTTCAATAATAGTGCCTTTATTCTGCTCAGTCTATTGAAATCTGCCTCCATGGTAGGGATGGAAGGCCAAATAGAGATATCAACCTTGCCATGAGGGGGAGGAAAAAGCACATTTTTGCAGCAGACAACCCTGTGCGAAACTGTTACAATGTAAGGAATGCCAGCCTGCAGGCCACAACAGTTTTCGTTATTTAAAAGTAAATAACTGCCATTGGAAAGGAGAGTGAAAGTAGGAGAAATAACAGGAGCAGGAATACCTTTCAGCACACAAGCAAGATTAGGAGAGGAAACGCTACATGAGCCATGCAATTTAATGTGTTTACAAATAAGCGAATGACCCATAGTCGAGTCGCAGTACTCCCCGTGAGAAAGACTTCCTTGCCGTCCCGAAGGCATTTATACATGAAAGGCAAGGACCAGAGTTCATGCAGGAAAGCACTGCCCAATGGCCGGTAACGGCCCACAGGATAATGTTTCATGCATGAGTCAAATTCAAATAAGGAAAAAGGTAAAGCGATAACCCCATGAACTAGCCACACAGCAGAATCGAGTTCTGCAACAGAGAACGACAAAGGATCCATTTTTTCGATATGTAATAGAGTGTAAGTTGCATCTTTCATGGACATAAATTGCTGTTTGTCAGTTAAGTTAAAAGGTAGAAACAAGGCAGAGGTGTTCAAAAAATGCCAAGGAACTTTACCTAACTTGAGCGTCTGTAAAGTCCATGCAAACTGCATAACTGAACGCAATTGATTCTGACCATGATATAACACAGAAACATCATCTTGTACAATATCAACAACAGAGGACACAATATTCTCCAAAGTATAAATGCGAGAAGACAGGGTATTAATACTATTGTCAACAACAGCAAGCACCTTTTCCAAATTTGCTTGATCTATTTCCCGAAGACGGGAAGCAGCTTCCATTTGTGATAGCTTCCAGAGTTCATTATATGTCTCATAAATGAATCTTTTAGGTCGGGGACCACGAGGTCCCAAAACAAAGTCGGACAGATCAATATTGCCTGTAAGGAGGGACAAATGTTGTTTAACAGAATCAAGGGACGAGTGTTGCAGCCATTGTTTGCATAATTTACCAACAGAATATGTAGTGACAGTACGGGAATCAGTAAATCTCGGATCAGGCCTATCCTGTGTGTAACTAGCTCCTGAATCGTGAAAACGCATTTGACATGCATTTGATGATGTAGGCCATACCAACCAGGGTGACTGAACTAGCTCAGAAACATTAAACGAATTATTCTGTAACAGAGCCTGCAGGGACACGAGGGACATGTTGAATCGTGAGCTTTCATTGGGAAAACTCGACAGGGATGGTATTGATGGAGTATTCAATTGTTTAGTGGTTGCCAAGCCCCAACATGTAGTCTGATAAATGGAGACATTGAGGAACATAATTTGTGTAGGGATGAGGCAAGCACGGTGTAATGCCTCGGTTCCCTGTACCTGCCATGGCTTGGAGCCCCAAATAGATTTTAAATCCACTGTATTATCCCAGTACTCATAACCACCCACAGCTAGGGAACTTAGAAAGGAACCTGAATAAAGCAATTTGGTGTGTGTTAACATAATTTTCTGAGTTGATGTGTTATTAAGTCTAAAATAATAGGATGCAGGGTTCGACCGATTAAAATCAGTAAAATAATTAAACTTATTTCGAAGAGTTTGAGAGCTACCTGGCAAGGGGTTTGGACAATGTTCCCATTGAGTATAGTTAACAGAACTACGCAGGGCACTGGGCTTATGGAGAAAATGATTACCCCAATGTTGGTAACAATACAAATCGGCATAATTAGCAGAATTCATATATAAATCTTCAGCATTAAAAGATGCATAATATTTTAAATCGGCAAACAATGCTTCAACGGCATGCACATCCCAATCATCAGAATGAATATTGTTTTGTACTACATCACCCATTGAAACACGAAGGACATTAGGTACATTAATAATTTCCGTCGGACCATGGATTTGATAGTTCACTGCATCCCATACGATGCCATCAGCAACTGGGAAGGCTGAAATGTTCACAAATGTGTGGTCACGCTTCATGATGTGAGACGAGGAATGAGGAGCCAAAGTTCCAGAAACATAGTCTACAGCAGAGCGTTCAGGTAAATAGTGACCATTGATTAGTAGAAAAAACACTGTGACAAAGCCAATGGACATGAACAAAAAAATCAAGAAAAGTACCAACCAGAGGTATGTCCAGGGTGGAATCAAAAAACTGTCTCTAAACCAGGATACAAAAATACTGAACTTGGATGGAACTTTTGAAGAGGTGAAATCCGAATCAAAAGAATAACGAGTCGTGCCAAGTGGCGTTGTTGGTTGATGTGCCACCGATTCAGATGCAGGATAAGTATACTCGTCCTCGTCGATGTTGGTGGAGAGTTGGGGATCAATTATAGTTTCAGGCAAAATAGAGGATTCAGGCAAATCGACCATCTCAATTACAGCATCAGCGACCGTTCGTGTAGATGGGCCACGAACATATGTCCGATAAATGGCAGGACAAGAGACCGCTGGTGTGACACTATTCAGGATCGGCCAGGCGCTGTAGCTTGACATTTTCAACTGAGATGTATCTGTTCTCTTTGCGACCAGGAAGCGGTGGTAAAATGACTGTACGTGTTCCCTTCAGGCCAAGAACTGGAACCGGTGCACGAAAAGAGGGGCCAAATTCTTTTTTGTTTTCAACCTTCTCTCGAACCAGTTCTCCAACTTTCGGAAGCCAGCCGGCTACCGGAATCTGCAACGCAGGATCTGTGGCTGAAGGCAAATGTGTAGTTGCAAGTTTGTCTCGGGCTTCTTGTAATTCCTGTAACATAGCAGAATGGTTATCTACATCAAACTTGGCGGATTGCGCCGCGATGTCTGGACCCTCAAGGTCAGGCACAAACATTCTTATGCCAAAGAGCATTTCGTATGGGGTCCGCCCACCCAGAGGTCTTCTAGGGAGATTATTAAGTGCACGCTGAACGGTATACAAATGGGCCAGCCAGTTCCTGCCAGTACCTATAACCCTAGCTGTTAAGGATTGCTTTAAGTCACGGTTCATTCGTTCAACGATAGAGTTGCCCTCAGGCCTATACGGAGACGAAAATTTCACCCGCACCCCAAGCGAAGCCATTGCATCCTTGTAAGCCCTAGAGGCAAACGCTGGACCTTGGTCCGAATGGAAGGTGCCGCATGCGAAAATTCCCACAAAGACACGCAAATCCCTGATTACATTTCGGGCGTCAGCACTCCGTTGTGGCCAGACCCAGAGAAACCGTGTGCACGAGTCCACTGCCACTAAGATGTATTTATAGGCAGTGTCTGATGAGAATGGACCGCAGTGATCCAAGTAAACACACCCAAAGGGTCTGTTAGCAATGCAGAGCGGTGTTTGTGGTGGACGTGTTACCGTGGAAGGCTTAATCTGTTGACAAACGTCGCAAGAAAGCACAAAAGCACGGGTGTCTTTATATAACCCACGCCACCAATAACGCTGCTGCAAGATGGAAACCGTAGCTGACACACCTGCATGAGCAGAAGCCATGCCTTCGTGTGCAGCTGATATCAAGGCACTCCTGCGGTCCGCGTTGGGGATCAGCCGATCTCCAACGTCAGGTATAGTTACATAAGGAACCTGATCGGGACTTAATGTGTAAGAATACTTGGAAGGAAACCTGTAGGGTAATTATTACCTTCCTTGGTTGCAGCAATAGCTGCTAATATAACAGGGTCTATTTTAGACATGGACCTGGTAACCGCTGCTACTGAACACGTGACTACTGCTGAACGGGCAGCTTCATCTGTCAGATCGTTACCAATAGCGTGTGCGCCCACCCGCTGATGGCCTAAGGTGTGAACCACCTGTGTGAGGGGCAGACGTTGTTGCAATTCTGCCACTCGAACCCAAAGCATTTTATGCTTAATTGTGCTTCCTTTTGCGTCCTTGTAGTCGTTTTCGACCAGAAAAACAGATTGTCATTGTAAGACTGTACACAGTAGAAGGAATCACATACAATAAGAGTTGTCTCATCCTGAGAAGCGAACTCAAGTGCAAGTAGCAATGCATGCAGCTCGGCCAATTGTGCGGTACTGTCTCCAAGTGTGCGAGTGTGCACTACAGAGGATTTGAACGTTCCATTTACAAAGGTACCCGCAACAATAGCACATGCAGCTGAATAAGCGTGCTTGGACCCAGTGGCCGGTTGCGCCGAACCATCGGTGTAGATCACACATTTGTAATCCTCAAGCGGTAGTAAAAACAAAGGAGGAGGATGAACGAATTCATACTGCAAAAACTCCTGAGTCTGCAGAGAAGAATCAAAAACAAAGTGACGTCCGAAGACGTCAAGGATGTAGCCCATTGTATCCAACGGGGATGCATTGCTTTTGAGTTCGGTACACTTGCCTTTGTTACTGCCTCTAGGGCAGGACAGGGTGTTACCACCAGAATCCGCTTTCCCTGTGCCAGTGCGCGCTCTTTTAGAATCGCCATTTGCACTGCAGTTAGAACTTTTTCGACAGATGTAAAGCGCAATTCAGCGGAAGTGTACAGATGTGACTTGTATGCGATGGGTACTGTATCACCTTCATTAAAGGTTAAGTATGTGAATCCCACCGCCCCCGGAATTATTCTAATCACCAGGTTTGTGTGGTTATCACGAGTCAAAAGATATTTAGACTCCAAAGGTCTGTCTGCAAAGACTGCAGAATTGAGGTATGCTCAGGCAGCCAGCAAGACCTTGAATAAGTAGGTTGTATCAAAGCATACAAAGGCTTGATACGCTGGGCATATTCGGGAATGTAAGTACGCCCGAAATTCAGGAAACCCAGCAAAGACTGAAGTTTCTTCAGAGTATTTGGGGAGCACAAATGTGCACATTTTTCCAAGAAATGGGGGCTAAGCCCTTACCTTCGTTGTTGAGCTCATAGCCCAAGAACAGAACTGTAAATTCAGCAATGTGTGATTTAGAAAAGTTAAATTTGTAACCCTGCTCCGCAAATTCAAGAATAATGCGGTCCACACGGGACAAATGCTGAAATAATTCGTCGTCCGTCAGATAGATGTCATCTACGTACGAACATGCGTCTTGATCAATGTCATTTAACAAAGAAACAACACGGGCGGCGAATATACCCGGACTATTTTTGTAGCCCATGGGTAAACGCCGGAACTGGAATAATTTACCACCGGAAGTGAATGCGGTCCATTGACCACTCTCCGGGGCTAGGTTGTGCGTGTAGAAACCGTTTGAAAGGTCAAGTGTCGTTTTGTATTTTTTACGAACAAGACTGTCTACAAGCGCAGAACTGTGTGTATTCTGTACCGCAAAGTTCCGACAATGGGAATTTAAATGCCGGTAATCCAAAACTAAGCGGTACGATCCATCGGGTTTAGAAACCACGAAAAGGGGATTGTTCATAGGTGATACGCATGGTTCGATTACTCCCTGATATTCCAACTGTGTCAGAATTTCGGAGACGGGGCCTTTTGCCTGCCGTTTGATGGGATATTGGGGTTGTGGCTGCGGTAGTGACCGCAAAGGTATTGCATGAGGAGGTGATTCTTCATCCCATCCCACATGGTTGCGGTATAACGCTGGTGCCAGGTACACAGCCCACTCAGCTGCAAGTGCTTCAGCTTTGTCTTTTGGGACGTGCCGTGAGAAGCTTGGAAGGATTACCTCCTCTCCTTTATGTGCAGCTAAAACGAATGGGGGTGGCCAATCCACCTCTGCTAACAAAATGTCATATGAAGAGGTTAGATTTTCCCAAAAATCCCTTTTATTTCACGCGGTATGTCACCTTCAATTTGTATGACTATATTATATAGTCTGTCAGGGAGTGCCACTCTCGTGTCAGCTGTCTACAGTAACGAATGTTTCAGTTGCTGTCACCTCCATATGAGGACGTAGCGCCTCCCGCACTATGGTAACTTCCGCGGCGCTGTCTAGGAGGGTCACTGCCCACGTCCAATTCTGGAGTCTCGTTCTCACGGTCTGAGGCATATTTCGCTGTGACAGCGGCAACCTTTTCTTCTGAAATTGCGGTCGAGGAAGATGAAAGTCTTCTGCTTTCCCTCTGACTTGTTGTCGAGGTTGGTCTCGCTCCTGGGGAGCCTCTCGGCCCCTTCCTCTATCTTGCCGTCCTCCTCCACCAGCCTGTGACGACGTCTGGGCCTGTGAAGAACGAGGAGAACGCGTATCAGAGCTCTGAAACCTTTCTGGTGATTTAATCCTTGACCTATCACGTAAATCATAAGTACGTTCAGAAGAAACCGAAACTGGGGAAGCGCCTCTCGACCCCGGCTTCTTTTGTTGCTTACCCTGTTTTTTCTGTCTCCAACTCTTTTTAGTGAAGACCGGTTTATCATCTTTCTCAGATGCACTTTTTGTTTGTGTAACTTGTGTTTGCGATTGAGTTTGCATTTTTACAAAAGGCTTGTTGCCCAGGCTATTTCTTCCAAGTGTTTTATAAGCCCGGGCAATAATTTTCGGTAATTCGCGGGGCCTGTCCAACTCTGGGACTAAAGCCAAAGCATTCGCTACTTGAAAGTTCATAGCATCGCCCTTGACATTTCCAAGGATCAGCTCAGCTACTACATCAAACACTCCCACTAGTCTCATCCCTAATTCCACAGCCGCTTCAGGGCCATGTTCATCCTGTACTTTTTTAATTACAGAGGGTAGAACCGTCATGGAAGGAGTTCCAAAACATTTTGAATAAACTGCTGCGAATACCTTACCCCAGTTTTCACATGATGTCAAATCGGGGATTATGTCTTTTGGCAAACTTATCGTGAGGATGCGGTGTTTATCTACTGGGGATGTATGGGGAAACACTGCTTCTATCTGATCGAACTTTTCTGCAAGCCAGTAAGGATAGTCGTCCTTATTTTGTGGACGTTTGCCCATCACAGAATTTACCATGACAGGACTTATAGTCACTCCAGCGGCTATAGCTGGTTGGCCTGCGACTACAGGAGCAGCTCCATGTAGACTACCTGTAACGTATGTCACTAGGGCTCGATGCACTCGCACCAATTCGGTATGCATAGTGCGCAGTTCCGCAAGCGGTAATGCCAGATAATTTGGATGCGGGGTATACCCGGCCAATACAGGCCAAGTGGCCCCCTGAATTGACAAGGGGCCTAAACGAACTGCGGTAGTTGGTTGTGGTAGGGCGCCATTAAACCAAACACGGTGCTGCCAAGCCGTGAGAGGTACTTCAAGAATGGTATAGGGTCGATATGCAGCAGGAATAGCGGTGGGTTTATATTCATGAAACAGATTATCATCTGCCTCCACCGCTTCAAAAGTGATCCAAGTGTAAAACACCTCAAAGTGGTAAGCCGGATCGGCTTGAACCACAAAGACCAAATCGATCCCTGTATCAGGCACTCCATACACCCGTAAGTGGTCTCGGAGTGCTCCTCGACTATGTGCAGCAATCGCCACACCAGCCATGACTAAACAGTTATATTCGACAACCTAACAGGGAGCACTAAAATGGGTCTGTTAGCTAACCTTTTTAATAACATCAAGCTTGAAAGAACCTATAAAACATTCAATATAGGAGGTATCACCATCACATACGCCTCCGGAAGCGTACGCGAGGGGTTTGTGGACAAGCACAAGTACTACTCAAGCGTCTCGCAGATAAGCTGCCCCACGTTGGGCGCCATGTCATAAGGTTTCTGCACATACACAGAGCTATGCACAGGAAAATGGGACCCCGGAATACAGTGGTTTGCCACCATATACCGTAGCACCCAAAAACCCCAACCCAACTAGCTTAGCATCCCATTAGCACCCAAGTACCAATGATTAGACAACCCAGAACACGGTATCTTTATCTCAGGACTCGCAGAAGCAAGAACACTCTTTCGTCACTCACTCGTACTTGTCCACAAGGTGCGTAGGAAGAGACACTGGATAGGTTAAAATGTTTATTCCAACTTACGTGCTCTAATGTACAGTACACGTGTCAGTACTAATAGCATAATGCATATGAATAATATAAGCAGCATGGTTACAATTCCATAGAATACAAACGGGGAAAGCATTTCATAACTCAGTGGATAAATGTCTAAATAACATTACCACCCTCCCCGTGCAGTAAGATAGTTTATTATAAAAATAGAAGACCTCTGGGCTTTGACTAGCGAACCCCCATACCTCAGTCTCTAGATGCAGAATTACATCAGCAGGACATCATAGCTCTTCTCACTGAAAAGGATTTCTCCAAGTGTGTTAAGCGCTAGTAAACCGCAGTATTAAAAGCACACCAAATCCTTCATGGCAATTGCACCTAATGTTATGTCTGGGTGCGCGAGACTGGCCATATCAGGAAGAACCAAAATACATTGTTATGCGACCTTGTACATGCTTGTGCAGACTGAGCCCGAAAAGGTGAACAACAGAAAATGCAGACAGTGCAAAAGAACTTGGCACGAGCAAAGGGCGAGGAGACCCGGCTCAGTGTAACGTGCGCAAAGAAAAGCAGCATGGCAGCCAGGCCTAGGCCAACATAACAAGGCAGGTAACAATCCACAAGACAGTACCACTTTTTAGGGTGCTGTATGGGTGGTCACTAATTACTTCACTAAACAGACCACCACCAAAAAGTGTAGATAGATCACGCATAGGTCCTGAAGAATTGCCGTCTACTTGACACTATGCAAGAAACATGCTGGCCTGATTTTCTAGCGCAAATCCCTGCAACCTTAGAGCAGGTGTGCGCGCATCATTGTTTTTAATCAGGATAGTGACCACATTCATTAAAGTTGTTTTGGGTGGACCACTAATTCCTGTTTTAGTCATGCACATTTCACACTTACAGATCTACACTCACTAGGGCCCTCACACGCACTGCACCCAACGGCTAAGAAAAAAGATCTCCGCCAAGAAGGCCCCATCACGGGTGCCGATCGGGTATTGCAGCGCCGACCCGATAAGGAGCAGACCCAGTGATGAAGCAAGACACCTAGCTGGCTGGATGTGTGAGGGTCTTTTTCTGAAAGGAGAAAAGATTTTCTCCGGCTCTAGAAAGCACTCCAGTGCTCTCCATACACACATTGACCTGTAATACACAGTAGGTACGGCATACCACCTTGTTATGGACTATTTTGGGCATGTATGCTGGACCTAGATAAATTGGCCCCCAGTCCCTCCCTCCTTTTGTAATACTATAAGGAGACTAGTGTCCCATGAGAGAGGGGCGGTGGAGGGATCAGATAGGCGATTAGTTCGCGGCAGGGAGGAACATGCCCCATTGCAAGAAAGACTCTGTTGCCTCAACTATGCAGCACATTCGGCGCGTACACACCACTCAGGCGATAAGGCCGGCAAACTCTTAGCCTGGCTGATCCGACAAGATGATGCCATTTCGCCCATCACCTCACTCCGTTCCATGCAGGGCGCCACAGTATATTCGCAGCAGGACATACACTGAGAATTCACGGCTCACTACACTGCATTATATAAGTCCCATACTTTAGCTACAATCGAGGACATTCGCGGGTATTTAGAAGACCACGTCCCACTGCAGGTTACGCCTGAGCAAAGACTCGAACTAGAAGATCCCGTCCTACTGGATGAAGTCAGGGGGGGTGTACGTTCATTAGCGAATGGCAAAACTCCTGGCCCGGACGGCCTACCGACGGAGTTTTACAAGGCTTATGTACACAAAATGAAGCACTACTGATCTCACTCCCTAAGCCCGGCAGAGACACAGAGGTACTGGGCTCATATAGACCGCTGGCGCTACTTAATACAGATTACAAGGTCCTAGCGTCTATAATAGCAGCACACTTGGCCCCTTTGGTACGGACCTTGGTGCACACGGACCAAAACGGGTTTGTCCCCACCAGAAGCACAGCGCTTAATATACGAAGGCTCTTCAGGGTGCAACGCTATGCGACGGACATCTGGCCCCGCTCCGGCTGTTTGGTCTTAGACCTGGAAAAGGCGTTTGACTCTCTAGAATGGCCATATCTCTTTGAGGTGCTGCGGGGATATGGGTTGGGTGATACATTTCTGCACATGGTCAGGTTACTGTACACGGGGCCCTCCGTTAGAGTCCGGACGGGCCGACTAATATCTGACAGCATACAGGTAAATAGAGGTACCAGGCAGGGCTGTCCTCTGTCCCCACTCCTTTTCTCGCTTGCCATGGAACCGCTCGCGACACGACTCCGCAGGGATGGAGCAGACTGGGGAATTCAGCTGGGAGACGGTCGACACACCATCTCTTTATACGCCGATGACTTGTTATTGTATCTGAGGGACCTACATGATAGCCCCGCCACCATAGCAGACACACTCCAGGATTTCGAAAGGGTATTGGGTCTACGGGTAAACTGGGCAAAATCAGGCCTGTATCTCTTCAGGGACGAAACTACTGTAGTAAACGTGTGCATGAATAATTTTCCTCTCCGCTGGCACCCGTCCACGTTTCGATATCTTGGCATTTTCATATACCGGAACCCAGCTGATATCCTGGAGGGCAACCTGATCAGGGCTATATCTGCCATTAGAGCCCAGATTCAGTTTTGGAAGACACTTCCTCTGAATGTGATGGGCAGGATCGCACTAACTAAGATGGTGGTGCTACCAAAATTGTTGTATTACTTTTCCAATCTCCCGGTCTACACCCCGGCCAGAATATTCTGCGATCTTGAACAATTGATCCGGGAACTTATCTGGAACAAGGGTTGACCCCGCATAACGCAGTGGAAGCTGCACACCCCTGCTAGCAGGGAGGGCTTGGCGGTCCCCAACATGGAACTATATTATCTGGCGGCGCAACTACAATGGGTGACAAAGTGGTTTGCAGGCCTTGGCCTAGACGACACGGCCACCACGCAGCCGCCATGGTCCCAATCCCAGATATATCACCTGTTTCATCCTAGCGCCCGATGACCACACCCATCGCAGACCTGTCTTGCCCTAGCACATTGCTGCTATAGGAGGGGCTTGTACCTCACCAGGAGCACGGTCCCTTATTCCCCGCTGCTGCCGGTTTTGGGGGCACCCAGGGGTAAGATGGGCACCTCTAACGGGGCACTCGTGTGTTGGCACGCAGCAGATTTATGCACACTGGGAGACCTTTACGCTGAAGGCACCCCGATACCTTTCGAGACCCTGGCGGAGTACTATAACCTGCCAGCAGGACAATTCCTATTACACAACTCCATCACGAGGTCGCTCTCTGCGGCATGGGGTGACATCACCTCCGAACCGGAGATGCACCTCCTGATACAATACTTACATGTCATGGGTAAAGAATCCCATATTGTACACTGGGTGGCTGAGGCTTTACTCACCCACACAACGCAGCCCATGACGGCCCTTCGTTTACGGTGGGAGGCGGATAGAGGACAACAATGGACAGACCATGAATGGGACAAGGTGCTAGCAAACCCCACGCACATACCGAGAAACTCTAAATTCAGGTTCATACAGTCATATATTACACACAGGGAATACTTATCCCCGGACAAATTAAACAAATATTTTCACATGACCACCTCGGCATTCCCCCGCTGTTTACATACGGATGTGGACCTCCTACACATGCTTTGGTCCTGCAACTCCTTGCATACATATTGGCAATAAATCACCGCGGTACTCGCAACATGTACTGACAGGCCAATATTGAATACGTGGGAAGCATGCATACTAGGTTTTTTCCCCAGATCAAAGAAACACAAGGTTACGTCCAGGTTCATTGACCTAGGCCTTATAGTAGCAAAGAGATTGATTACTAAGCAATGGAAATATATTAGTCCCCCTGCCGTCAACAGTTGGAAAAATTCACTCCTCGTGTGGGCACAAGCAAAAAGCACATCATTGCACAGGGAGAAAGCAGCTGGGTTACGCAAATACCCGATAGCACAGTTTTGGGATACTATTCTCAGGGACCTGACACGCATGAATGAGGAGGCCAGGAATAGTCCTTCACAAGAGGCTGGTGAACGAGAGATGGATACAGATACTCAGACACAAAACACCTCAGGCTCCGGATAAGCTAGGGGCAGACATGGAGGAAGGGATAGCTCCCATGACGCATGAACACCATAAAAAGGGAAGTCTAGTTGGGCATTGCAGAAGATGGAACAACGAATCTGACACAGTTGCAACGAAATGGTAGCATTTACCTGTTACATACACCGACCCAGGCGTAATGATCTGATGATGGTTTAGTTTGATTGTTTGATTTTAAATTGTATCATATTTTGCTTTATCCTGTACTTCCAAATAGGACAACTAGGTGCAGAAATACGTGTGATATGCTGGCTGGGTGAGCGGACAAAAGACAGCGTTAAAAAGGGATAGAATACATACTATGTCACTCCAATGGATATAAAAGTACATCTCTATTGATAGCTGTCACGATGTAATTTCTGTAGAACACATAACTCCGTAACTTTTCTGATATTCAGAACTTGTAGCGGAATTAATTCAAATGTTTCAGCAGTACGTGTGACACTGTTTATTGTATATGCTGTAATTATTTGCTCCCTGCCTCATATATTTTTTTTGTTATCTGTATGTTTGGGAAACGGGGGGGGGGGAAAAGCAAATAAAGATATTTAAAAAGAAAAATCATGGTGGAAACACCGGATACTAGGGTAAGTGTTCCCCATCATTTATACGAAAGTACACTCCAGTTGGAGGGGGACAAACCCAGAAACATCAAGGCTCTATTTGGGGAGAACTTGATGTATGCTTTTGGCTGAAAAAGACTGGCCACCCAAGTTCCTAAGGGAATGCCCAAATGGTGAAATGGTAATTTTACCTGCTTTCTCAGACCTCCTTCCGGAATCAGTTAAACATTCTTATGCCAAGGAGTGGGTGTTGGTGCTAGCTCCTACATTATACTGCAATCCTGTGGGGTTGGGTGATGAGTCACTCCATCATGAGATCCCATTAGATCATCTCCTCAACCCCAGAGACAATACCCAATAAGTCATTAAGCTAAAAAACAAGTTAGGGAAATCCTAGAACAACTTGTATACCAAGGTGTAATAGAAAATTGCACCTGATCAATGATTAATCCCTTGCTTCCCGTACTGAAACCAGACAATTCATACCATCTAGTATTAGATTACAGACATTTAAACACATCTACTCACACATTTGCAGTACAAAATGCACACTGTGCCACACTAATAAATAGCATTATGCGGAAAAAATACAAAACAACTCTAGATATCTCAAGTGGATTTTTCTGCCAAAATATAGTGCCTGGAAGCATTTTCAGCGCTAGGCTCACAGAGGCAATTTTGTCGATTACCCCAGGGGTGTAAGAATAGCCCTGGGTTATTTTCAGCCAGCCAGAGTGACAGAGTTACTTCAAAATTTTTATGAGGAGGCATTGTCCTACGTTGATGATATATACCTGACTGATGACAAATTAATGGAACACTTGGACAGAGTAGACCACATAATTCTGCGGTTTGCTCACATGGGCTACAAATTTAACTTAAAAAAATAGAAAATTGCCCATCTCAATGTCCTATTTTTAGGATACAAATTGTCAAGTGAAGGCTAGCGACACATTTTTTAGAAAAATGTGCGTTGCTCCAACTTCCAACGACTCTGAAAAGACTACAATCCATTTTAGGATTTTTTAATTCTGGCAGAACATACATTTTGGATTACGCAGAACGGGTAAAACGATTCTACGATTTGATTAGAGCTGACTTTTCAATAACACATTGGACACAGGAACATACAAATATTTTAAGTTCCATACAAGCTGACATGATAGCTTCCAAACATTTACACACATGTGTAAACACAACTAAACTGGTGATCCGCGTAGTCGCTGGACCAACCGGGTACACCTATAGCACATTCAAAGAAGGTGATACGGTACCTATAGCATACAAATCACACTTGTACACAAGTGCGGAAATTCGTTTTGCACCTACTGAGCAAATACTCACAGCGGTACAGGCTGCTGTAGTGAGAGAGCACTAGCTCAGGGTAAACGCACAATTGTCGTAACCCCGGTACTGACCTTAGAGGCCGTTACCAAAGCAAGCGTTCCAAATGCCAAAACTTTACATCCACAATGGATACAATAGGCTAACTCTCTCACTGCAACAGATGTAGATTACAGATTCAAATCTACACTACAAACACAAGCGTTTTTGCAGTATGAACAAGAATATCCTCTGCTGAATGAAATAATGCCTCTCGATCGATATGATTACATCATTTACACTGATGGGTCTGCCCAGCCTGCCATAGGGACTAAGCATCAATATTCAGCAGAGTGTGCAATCGTAAAGGGGTGCATGCATGATGGCAAGTTCCATCCTGAAAACACACACACACAGTCCCTAGGGGACTGTACAGTGCAGCTGGCAGAACTCAAGGCCCTGATACTGGCACTACAGAATACGGATCATGGATTCCCCACACTCATAGTGTGTGATTCGTATTATTATGTACAGTCATATAATGAATACCTTCACTATAGGGGCCAGAATGGATTTCGAGATTCCAAGGGTTGCACAATAAAGCATAAGATGCTTTGGGAACAGGTGGTAAAGCTGAAAGACTGCTTGCCACGGGCTCATGTAATACACACATTGAGTCATCAATGTGTTGGTGTTCACGATGCAGGGAATTCCATGGCTGATGAAGCCACTAAGGCAACAGTGCGTACTGCTGCTGTTGCTGCAATCACTCATTCTAGTACGAGAATGGACAGAGACATCATGGTGGCGGTCAATGCTGCGTGCAACACACCTGCCGAAAGGCTTTCCACTCAAGTACTCCTACATTTAGATGCACAGAAAATACCATATGCTCACACTCCAGGAGTGGGGGATCACAGATTGGGACTGATACTAGCTGCACATGAGGGTCTGGGTTCAGTCTACGCAGGGATTACTGCTACAGTTTTATTACTGAAGCAGCGCTATTGTTGGCCAGGTCTTACTAAACAGACCAAGGACTTTGTCCCCAAATGTGACATCTGCCAGCAGATGAAAGGCTCAACCGTAGCACGTCCACCACAGACACTCTATTGATTTCAAACAAACCTTTAGCTTGTGTCTATTTGGATCACTGCGGCCCCTTACAATCTGATGGGGCTTACAAGTACATTTGGTGGCAATAGATTCATGCTCTAGATTCCTGTGGGTATGGCCACAGCGGTCAACTGACGCCCAAACTGTTCTCAAGGATTTGCGAGTCTTTATCGGGACATATGCAATTGGCACACTACATTCTGACCGGTGTCCGGGATTTAGCTCTTGGGCTTACAAAGAAGCCATGGAAAGTTTAGTTGTGACCTTGCGATACTCCTTCTCCTATTACAATGAGGGAAATTTGGTATTTGAGATGAAAAACTGTGACTTAAAGCAGTCCTTAACAGCAAGGGTACTAGGTTCAGGTCGCAGTTGGGTCCATCACCTATATGGGGTCCAGAGGGCACTTAACAACATGCCAAGAACATCCCTAGGTGGTCATACTCCATATGCAGTCCTATTTGGGTTGAGAAAGTGAGTCCAAGACCTTGGCAGTGTTGGCACAGTGGCGACAGACGCACCATTTGACATCAATGAACGTCTGGCTGTTTTACAGGAACTGAATGAATTCTGGGATGGAAAAAGCAACATCCAAGTAAAACGCACCGCCACTGGTGAAGTGAAGGTTGCTCCAGCAAGACCCGGCTGGGTCCCGAAGATTGGGGATCAGCTCAGGGAAAAATTATGGACAAAAAAGAATTTGGGCCATCATATAGAGTGCCTGTACCTGTCCTGGCTGTCGAAGGCACCAGAACTGTAATTCTCCCGCCCTTGCCGGTCGACGATACAAGAGATTTGTCTCCATTGATCTGATCAACCCACATTATGTGGCTGATTCTCAACAGTAGGCTATGTGGCATCCTGGATAGCTACCGCTCTCCTCTCACTACCGTACAGGAAGTTCAGATGGAAGCTTTAATAACTAAAGAAGGTTCCCCTCTCCAGCAGGAGACAGTAAACAACAATGAAGTATTTCTTCTCCCTATTGAAACAACAGCAACTGTACAATCAACTATTACAGAGACACAAATTTCAATCTGACATCTCGAAGAAAACAAGATCTACATAAATATACCAAAGATTGAGTAATCTCCTGGTCTACAAAACCTGCTGAGCTGCCAAAAATAGACCGGACGATGTCTGGCTACTTCGTGGACTGTGATGATTTCTCATCAGATTCAACTGAACCTGAGCCACCATTGCTGCGCCCTCCCTTTCAGGTTACAAGTGCGTGCTCTCTATCTTTGGCTGAAAAAGACATTCCTTGTTGCTCCTTGGTTGCACCTTTGGATTGCAATTGGGTTGCTTTTCCTGGTCCTCTGGATTGGTTTAGCAACTGTCTTTTTCCTGCTTCTGAATTGATATTATCTCCCAGAACACTCTGCAGTACTACTTGTGAACTTGGTATTGAAACCACATGCATCATCGCACTGTGAACAAAGGGACCTTTCCCTGGTGAACATTACAGCAATTCCAGAAGGCATAGAATGGGACAGGGTATCGTATGATGTATATGGCCCTACTAAACTTTTGCAAATTCCATATTTGTTTAAAATGTCTTTAAATGATATCATAACCTCTAGTACTATTTCTGATGATTGGGACATTGATACAGTACATATTATGCTAGAAGATCTAGAGCAGTCAACTGTGTTTTCTTCTGATGAATTGTATGATGGTACATCTAATTACTGTGATATGTTCTGTTACCAACACTATGGTCACTACTTTCTGCATAAAGCAAGTATCTATATAATTACATGCAATGGGAACACTGCCAAAAGGTAGTTCAAACAAATTTGCACAGACGTTTGCTTGTTTTTCTGGTTTTGGCACATCAGACCCAGCCTCATACTTCTACAGGATTGCACCCACACCTGCAAAGAAAAATATACTAACAAAGACTAAGCTGATATACTCTGCTTCTTTTCTTTCCCAGCTGTCTGTACAGGGTTTCGGCTTTTAGAAAGACATAATAGATATAAAATCTGTTTGGGGGACAAAAGAGTGGCAGGTTCAGGGAACTGAGGCCTTGTTTAGAGCATGCCTAATACTACATCAAATGATTTCCTGAACAAAACTGTGCAGCAAACTTCCTGTTTTGGAATAGCCAAGATGAAGGATTTGAACACACCTCATATTCCCCCATTCGCACGTTTTGAGAATCGGCAACATTTCACACAATACAGCGAGGATACATTAGATGACATGATACGCAACCGTTCTTACAATTCATCAGACCCCAATTGGAAGGGATGGTTGGTTTGGCCTTTAAACACTAATGGATGTTAGTCCAGATCCTGGGTAATGCCATAGGGTTTAAGATCAATAGGCCTGATCAACGTTATGTACAATCAGAACATTTGGGGGTGGTGACATCATATAGTGTTGGGAAGTTGTGCCTTGATTGGCTAAAAACCTCAACACTATCTCAGGTGAAGCAACACTTGTCCCTTCTGTCTGATAACATGGATCGCAGGGATTTCTTGCTAGGTCCCCGGAACCCACATCAAAAGTGCTTCTTATATGCCATATACAATAAACTATGGAAAGTCTCTCAACAGGAAGCTACTGAGAGGCTGCGTGAGATTTATAGGATTCATTTAGAAAAGGCTTTGGTGGTGGTCGACAATGGCATGACCACATTATTCTCTTGAATATATTCATTTTGCAACTTAGTATTGTCTGCAATTGACATAATACAACAGGACATGTCTATTTTACAACACGGGCATTCACAGCTCCGGTCCATTGTGTTGTTAAGCTGGACACTCCAAACCTTGCGTTCTGGCCACGTACCGTGGCATTATATTAACTCCACCAATCAGTTTTCATCTAACTGAATGACAGATATTAATGGCACAGAGGGATGCAAAATACACCATGTTGCACATTGAAAAGTTGGACCAAATACCTTTCACCGTTGCTGAGACGCCATCCACGGATTAGATAATCCATGGCTACATTACCCTACCAGTCACGACATTCCAATTCCAAAATGATCTACATCACCACCAGGTAGGCAGGTAGGAAGCATTAGGGGAAGGATTTGTGCATGAATACTGGGAATTACCATTCAAATTTAGATGCAGGCTGAAAGGCTCTCTGGCTGCCATGATTCGTCCGGTTTTCGAGCTACTCTCTAATGGGAGTTATTTGATGCTGAACGATCAAGGCTGCTTTGGAATGGAACCAGGCATCACTTATCTTGTAACGGTTAATTCTATAGTTACTTGTTGCACACAAGTATTGTTTCCACCGGCCCGCAAAGTTAGGGAGGCAATGCTGTGGCCTTAGATAAATGTTTCCGACTTACGCTTTTATTCTTTGAGCAAACTGAAAGCCATGCTTTTTCAAAAGGATGTGGCCTTAACATCCGCCAAAGAGACGTTTGATCTCCAGGTTGCGAGGTCCGCGGCCAAAATACAAATGCTACTTCAGACGGACTTACCACTGCATTTTGGGGAGCTGGTTCACTGTATCTTTAACATGTCTGATACAAAGAGTGTAGCTCAATTTTTTTAATGTATTGGCTCTGGATTGGTTAGCGCCTTTCAGACAGTTTTCGGAGTTATACCATCATTCATACACTCCGTACTAGGAAGCGTTTTTGGAGGTCTTCCGCTTGTCCTGCTATTTGTGGCAGGGATTTTGATTTTAATTTTTCTGCTCTGCAATGGACATCCCAGTTCAAACCGGAATGAAGACAACACTACCTGTGCTGCTATGCCATGAGCGCATGATACACTGCTTCGGCACACCCCAGCTTCGAGAACTGAATGAGCATTGGTTCTTATCGTTCAGTGTATGGCCTCACTGCGTACAGCCTGTATTCCACTGCCTGCTGTGCAGTCATGAATGTGTCCTGGATTTCTGTTTCGGATCGCAATTGGTTGAGCCATTGGAGTACTGATGGACCCTTTAAAGGCCCATGGGTATAGTTGTCCCCAGCATATTCCCTTGCGCTCTGAACGCATTCTTCGAGCCACCCTGGGATGCTTTGGCTCCTAGTGAACTGGATATCGGCTCTGCAGTATGCACACAGGATGTAGTCCCTCCCTCGGCGGCTGCTGTGGGAAATAGATGGAACCACCTTTGAGCCATAAACCTGCTTTGAGGTGCACCACTGGGAACGTCATCTGCGGTTGCAGGCAACAGCAATTTTGCGACTACCACTCAGAACACAAACAATTGGCTTTTCCATTTGGTGAGAACTATGTGGCCTGTTTTTTAAACAAAATGAATCGAAACAATGTTTTTCTGCTTTTATTCTAAACACTGTGGCTTTCTGAGTGCTTGGGGTTTCAAACTGTATAATGGCTTTTATGAGGATTTGTTAAGACAGACTGCTTTTAGATGATTTTAGAAGTGGTTTTAGATTTTACAGTTTTTATAACTTTTATACGGCCTGCTACTTTTTTAATAGCTTTTTTAGGTCAACCCTTTGTATGAGGAGTAGGTGTTATGTGCCCGAGTTAGGCCCATGTAGCAACGCTGCACATTTTCTAACATTGTCCTCTTTCTGCACAATAACATTATTGCTGTGACCTTTTGTGCATATTAGCACGCGTGACAATGTTGGATTTGTTTCTCTGAAACTGCTTTGCTTATACATCTAGCTTCGCACAACATTATCATGATGCCTCAAACACGGAGTACAAGGCCTTTACGCACACTGTACAAATGCTGTTCTATCTTCATCCACAGGGCCACAGGGTTATCTACATACTCATAACAACACTAATCTGCATACACATCGCAAGGATGCTTTTTATTACAAATAAAGAAGCATCTACAGGGGTTGGTAGAGGAGATACTTCAGCTGACATCAAGGGGTCCCTGCATGCTGAGTCTTTGGGGAGCAACAGCCTAACATTTCCATAGGGGGTGCTCAGCTCATGACCACAATGGGGTCCTACATTCTTTCCCACCAGGTAATGGGGTTTGATAATCCCGTGGGGGGATTCTTGGCTATACACCTACATACACTCTAGATACACATAGAGTAGGTGTTGCGTAGTAGGAGTACGTCTGATTGCCACTCTGTTTTATATGTCTGCATATATACACTGTTTTAGCACCATAGTGGAACTATATCTGCTATTTACTCTTTTGGTGCTCGTAATCACTTTTATTTGCTTAAGTCTACTGATTATCATAGAACAAGTATACTTTACAAGAATAACATTGGTCCAATAAATATATTGAAAACGTCCCACTGTGTATTCTCTGTATATTTCTCGGAGAACAAGAATGCACCCGTGACTGAGCGAAAGGGTTCCAGATCTGTTACCACGCTCCCTGAGGGGACAAGGGTTGTCATGTTCAGTGGTTGCCAGAAACCGTTCGCTCCCTGTTTGGGTTAGGGAGGCTTAGGGTGGCACTGTGAGCTAGCTGCAGTGGCGGCTGCTCCCAGGAAGCAGCAGTGGGGCAGGGAGGGGGGAAGAGGGGGAGGAGGGTTAAAAATAAAAATTCTAAAAAAATCACTTACCTGCCGGGTCGCCGCCACCGCTTCTCCTCCGTCCTCTTACTGGCTTCTTCTTTGGAAACAGGAAGCAGGAAGTACTCAGGCTCCCAGGCTCCCCATAGCCAATCACAACACTGCAATGCAGCGTTGTGATTGGTCTGAGTGCCGTGGTCCGGCGCTCAGCCAGGAAATGGGGGCCTGGGTATGCTCTCCACCCCAGCTGTAATGCAGCCTGGATGGAAAACATGCAAAGTGCGCATGAATGTTTGGCCGGCCGAGAGGGCTGGTCAAACATTCATGCGCACTTACATAGTGCCCACCACTCCTTCTCCTGCTCTGAGAGCAGAGCAGATCCCCGCCCTGCCGAGACGCCGCAGCAGGAACAAATAAAATGATAACGCAAGTTACTATCATTTTATTTGTTTATTTTTTTCACTGCTTAGCGGAGGAGCTGCCACTGGCTAGCTGGTCTCTATGCCAACATATACTACAGGGGTGCATGGAATCAGTCTAGGCACCTCACCCAAAGTTTAAGTTGTCTACAAACGCGCAGGTCCTATGGATTAGTAGGAACTACACGACAGTAGAAAGGAGAAGTAGTGAGAGAAGAATAGAGATTTGCAAGGTAGTTAGAGAGGAAAATGAGTAGTGAGGCAGAGAAAGACAGGGATATTGAGAGAGAGAAAAAGGTGAGGTAGAGAGGATGAGTTGAAACAGAGAAGGAGGCAGGGAGAAAAAAGACAGAGAAAGTGATCAAGAAGGAAATGACCGAGAGGAAGAGGCTGAGGTAGAGAAAGAAAGGCAGCAAGAAAGGAGTAAAGTTGTGAGAGGTGATCGTAGAGTGATCTTAGCTAGGTAGAGAGTGATGGGAGCTGGAGAGAAAACCTCCAGACAAATTGAGGCATTAGGTGGTGACAGAGGTGAGGGAGAGAGATGAGGTAGTGAGAGAGATGCGAGCAAGAGACGGAAAGAGGTAGAGTGGTGAGGTTGTGAATACTGCGTTAGAGAGGTTGGTGAGAAGAGAAGTGGAGACAGTTAAGGCGTAGAGAGATTAGGGCAACAGTGAGGGGAGGTAGTGGATGAGATCTCCAGGGAGCTATCATGGAAATATGGTAGTGAAGTTCAGAGAGGGGTGTGAGAGACAGAGTTGAGGGGGGAGAAGGGGCAGAGGTCGGCACAGTGGTAGAATGAAAGAGATGAGATTGTGGAGACAGGGAAATAGGGGTGTATTTAAAGAGGTCACAAACCTGAAAGAGAGAATGATAAAGATACATCGAGATGTAGAGAGAGGTAGAGGAAGAGAGAAGAGAGAAGAGAGAGGTGGGTGGTAGGAGAGGTGAGGTGAGGTAGAGTCATTTGGGAGACATGAGACACAAATAGTTGTGGCAGAAAAAGAGGTAATGAGTAGTAAAGAGAGGTGAGTGAGATAGTTGGAGAGCTCGACAGACGAGGTAAAAAGGATGAGAATTTAGTAATTGATGAGTTAGAGGGACGAGATACAGCAAGACAGAGACGTAGAGAGTGGCGAGGTAGAGAAATGGGAGGTAGAAAAAGAAGGGCGAGGAAAATAGAAAGGCAGATAGCATGAAGGGAAGCGGAGAGATAAAGAAACGTGAGCAAGGTAGGGAGAAAAAGATGGCAGGGCAAGAGATAAGTGAGGTGGAGAAAGATAGGTAAACAGAAAGATAGAGACGGTTGAGGTAGGGAGAGGTAGTCACTGAGAGAAGTGAGATAAGAGAAAGAGCCCGAGGAGAAAGCAGGAGAGACTCGTGTGAGAGAGTTTTGTTAATATCCCAATCACTTTTCCGGGTGGCCCCATCGACGTTGGGGGCCCTGGACAAATGCCAATTTTGCCTATGCCTTAAAACGTCATAGGGCGTAGATTTTATGATGGCAGTATAAATCGGATGTAGACAGAAGAATTCGAAAGAGTTATTTAGACTTACCGATGAGGTGAGAAGGGCATCTTCAATCAATATGGACTTTCCTTATACCCCTTAGTAATCAGAATGTGTTCCACATAGCTTTCCTTGCAGTGTTGTTACTGGTTCAGCCATTTGTCTAGGCACTGCATAGCTAAGCTCTGCAGAGCACCGCTTTTGCATTATTGACTTAAATATACACTGTGTAATCTTGGTCGTTGGGCGCCCTCTGCTGGAAAAATAGAGCTGTCGCTATGAGTCAGTTTAATCAATTGCAGAATAAAGATAATTGATAATAATCAATAGGTTTCATAATGTCTACCTATAGTCTTTTTTTTCTTTTTTGCAAATGGTAAAAGAAATGGGAATGACAAGTACAATATACACTTTTTTTTTATTCGTCAAGTAAAGAACACGTTTAGTGTGTTTTCATCATTTTTTGGAATCCCTGTCAGATCGATTGTGCAAGAAATGCCATAATTAAATGGCAATAAAGTAAGGCTAGTTTGGGGAAAACCTGCTTAAAGATAGTGATGTGATAATCAGACATCCGGGGACGTATTCTGGAATATTAAATACCCTTGTCAGTTTGGAAAAGCGCGCGTGAAAATCACCGGTGACGTGTGCAAGTTGTGATCATGCGCAGTGGCATCTCCAGGATATTAAGGCCATGGTACAAAGCATGTTTTATCGAGACTATTTGAAATATTTACTAGCTCCTTTACAGATTGATAGAATTAACAGTAAAAAATAACACGAAAGTGGTACTTCTTTCTGCGCAGCATGGCCACCCAATTAGGCTTTTAGACACAGGTGCTGGAACAGTTTTTTAGAGTGAGAGTGTCGGCCCTAAAGTCACGTTGCGAAACAATTAGGGGTGTGAAAATCTAGCTACTACTTAAACAAGCAGTGGCATAGCCAATAGGTCTCGCCTTTGGGACCTTATAAGTGTTTAGCCATGCAACAGTTGATGTTGTTGCACCAAGGATATTGTGCTGGATAACTAAACACTTATAAGGTCCCAAAGGAGATACTTATTGGCTATGCCAATGCTTGTTTCGGACTCCTGCTGGGCCCATAAGAAAGGCCGAATTTGAGGGGTCATCAGGCCTCCTTTTGTTGGGGTCTCCTGGCTGGGAGCAGTCAGGAGCCTCACACCTAGAAGCAAATGCAGCAGAGGGGAAACAAAGGCTCACACCTTGGTAGCACTTCACACATACTTAGGAGAGGCAGCTTTTAACTTTGTTCAGGCTCTGTTTAGGAGATATGCATGCACTGTAAGAAGTCAGATGTATTGATCTTTCCCAGTATTTGCACAAAATAAATAGCATTTATATAGCGCATACTACCCGTGAGGAGGCGTTGTAATAATTTAAATATCACACAGGCGATGCGTGTATCAGGGGTGTGAAGAATAAGTGAGTCTCAGCCGATGCGTGCATCAGGGGTGTGAAGAATAAGTGAGTCTCAGCCGATGCGTGTATCAGGGGTGTGAGGAATGAGCACTTCTCAGTGACGCATGTGCTGGCAGTTTGTTGAAGGAGTGAGCTTCGCTTGATGCATGCACCAGCAATGTAAAGCCTTGGCGGATGTGTGCACCAGCGGTGTGAGGAATGAGTAAGTCTCTCCCGATGTGTGAGGAATGAGTGAGCCTTGGCCAATGAGGGAATCAGGTGTATGGAACAGTGAGTAAACCTTGGCCGATGCCGGAGGCGGGGTGTGTTATGAGTGAGTCTTGGTCAATGCGTGCATGAGGAATGAGTGGCCCTTGCTTGATGCGTGAATCAAGCGTGAGCAGTGAGTGAACCTCGGCCAGTGTGTGTATATAACGGTGGTAAGTGGAATGAGTAAGCCTCAGCCAATGCACGCATCAAGGGTGTGAAGAATCAGTGAACCCCGGCCGATGCGTGCACCAGTGATACGAGCAATGAGTGAGTGAGCCTCGGACTCTGCGTATTATGAAAAACAAGTGAGCCTCGGCCCATGCGTGCAGAGTTTTCTGGGGAATGAGTGAGCCTCGGCCGATGCTTGCACCAGTCATGCAAGATGAATGAGTGAGTGAGCCTCGGACTGTACAGTGCGCATTGCAGCGTTATGAGAAACGAGTGAGCCTCGGCCCATGCGTGCACCAGTGATACGAGGACTGAGTGAGCCTCGGACCGTGCGTATTGCAGCGTTATGAGAAACGAGGGAGCCTCTGCCTTGCGTGCAGGGCTTTCTGGGGAATGAGCGAGCCCCGTATTTTACACACAAGAACTATTTCTAGCGCAGAGGGTTCGTGCGAGTCTCTGGTGAGTCAGCGCCGGCCCGGCGGCCAGACTCTGCAGAGGCGGTTCAGGCATGGGGACGGAAGGGGAGACAGGCAGCCTTTCTTCTGATGCAGGAATGCGGAAAATTCCAAGACAATTGTATTTTTAGACCAGAGCCCCGCTGGTGTTTTTTTTCCTCTTTGGAAGCCGTGGAGATAATGACGTTTCTGCGCAGGATATGAATGTGCAGCTCCGAGAGGAGGGCTGACATTAAAAGGGCGGGGCACAGAGATCGTGATGGGCGAGAAAGGTTTTGCCGAGTAGAGAGAGATGAAGTGTGCGAGTGACAGGACAAGAGGAAGTGGGAAGAACACGTGAAAATAACAAGCAATGGAAACAAGCCTGGAAGGGGTGCGCGTGCGATCGCGCTTGTGCCGCGGCGGCAAAAGTGAAAGTGCCGCGTTTGCCCATCTGTTTCCAATTAACGCGACCGTGAGATGCGGCGCGATAATTGGAAACATATGGCACTCATGCTCGCTCCCGCGGACCCTAGGCCACAAGAGAAAGAAGGTGGGGCATGCACCCGCATTTGGCCAATTGCGTGCGGTCTTTCTTAGAAAGACGCATGCAAAGGCCAATAGCGGGTGAAGAAAACAAAAACACGAGCGTGTGTTCCAAAGTTTAAAGCCCTTACCAAATGTCTCGCAGAGCAGCGCATGCGCGCTGGCTCAGGCGACACCTAAAAAGGAGTGTACTAAACATTTTTGTTGCCTTCTATGCATCAGATGAAGCGAACAATGTGTTTGGGGTTATTTGAACCCAATTTGTTCCCATCAAACTTCCGAATTAAAAATCGATGTGCTTCATGTGTACTTTACATGCTGCTTGGCTGTCTGGATATACTTTAAAGTTTACTTTGTAAAACAAACACGTTTTTATTTATGCATGTTAGAAAAATGTTGACGTTTTAAAAAAAGGGCATATTAGCAAGACCCACGTTAAATTATCGCCGTTTTAGCGGCAGGAAACTGCCGCTAAACGGCGATAATGGGCTTGCTAATATGCGTTATAGAATTCCAATAAAAGCCCAGGTTAGATGTGCAGGACATCTAACCAGGGCTTCTATTGAATTCCATAACGCATATTAGCAAGCCTCATTATCGCCGTTTTAGCGGCAGTTTCCTGCCGCTAAAACGGCGATAATTTTAACGTGGGTCTTGCTAATATGCCCCAAAATTTTTAACACACACCTCTAGCAAAGGCCCTAGGTTCATGCTGGAAAATTCACAGACGTGAAAAAGATATAAAACTTTGTGTTAAAATAATTAGCAGCAGTTTGTCAAAAGAAGTTTACTAAAGTTTTGAGAGTCTGTGAAATCAGTGCTAATCCTGCTGGAAGATACACACGCCAACGTCCTTCTGAACTCTAAATGTATCTGGACGGTGCTGCAGCATATCACGCACCCCCAGTCCCAGTGTTTGCTCAAGCGCTTACCAGCGCACAATGTATGGAGCTAGATCTGTGTAAATACCGATGAACGCAGCACCTTTCTTACTCAAGAGTCCTAAACGTTCAAAGGAAGGACAGCATTAAAACTGGTCTTCTGTTAGGGCTGTTAGGGTCATAGTCTTGGCAAAGCAATCTGTTGCTGTACACGCACATCACCAGCCAGGGGTTGAAGTGTATTTAATAATTTTAAAAAGTATAGGAACTGATCTTAAAGGAAATTGAGGCGGGGTCACTGGCTGTGAAGTCTGAGCCATCGGTGTGGCTAAAAAGAGCAAAATATTCAGTTTTGTTGACATTTCACTTAACTGCACACTTGGTCAAAATATATAAAATATAGTTGGGTGACACTGAATTATGGGGATGTTTTTCACCGAGGGGTTCTGAATGACCTCAAATAGGTAACGAGAACGAGGCTCAAGCTATATATGATGTCGCTCAGAACTCCAGAGGTGAAACACAACCCTGTAATTCACTTTTTACCTGCCTATAATTTTAGGTTATGAATGCCTCCTCCCCCCAGATCATCTGCCCCCGCTTTCAGCTGCTACACAGGGGCAGAAGAGTAATGGGAGAGCCAAACATAAGATGGCATCCTTAACCAACCCCCACCTGCTTCCCTGCCTTCCTCCTTCCACTGTGCTTTCTACTTTCAGTCAAAGCAGACAAGCAGCACTGCACTGATAGGCTCTCAGAGAGCCCCGTGAGTTTGGTCTAGAAGCCTTATGATGTAGCCACAGTGAGTAACGAGTTTTGTTATCAACTATTGCTACGTCATAGCAGTGAATTACCAGATTTAGAATATAGCCCTATAGCCCACTACTGAGGGCTATATTGGTTGTTAAAGACCTTGAATCAGAGTTATAGGCGCGAGGTGAGGACCTATAACAAGAGAGCGAGCGTTTAACAACCAGTATAGAAGGTTTTAAGTTAAAAAGGAAGAAACACAAACACTGGAATGTTGGAGCAGAAGGCTTCTATCAGCCATTATTAGACCTGAGCCACTTCATTGTCTTCAATGGAGCTCCCAATATTCAAATATTCTAGTATGGTGTAAAAAATAGAGGCTTCCAATGGGAACCATTAAAGTCAACGGGGTGACCCATTGTCCCTCGGAACCTGGGTATTGTCGTTATACTCTACAAAAAAGTTCAGTTTGGTAGAAAATAATTTCTTTAGAGTAAAAGAAATTTTCAAATTATCTAAAACACACACCAAAAGCTTATTAGATTGGAGTATATATTTTACTTTTAAATATCTCTTTTAGTCAATCAACAGACTGTCATACAAAAGGTATAAACGATGTGAACAGTTAATTAGTGACTGATGTGACATGTGGTGAAAAAGGTGAACAAGCTGTCAGCCAAAACATAAACACATAAATGACAAAACATGATAAAAAATATACATATATCTCTGTCCCGATATTTAGTTCAAACAGTAACCCGAAATATCAATTTATGGCTACAATGACTATGGACATAAGTCAGTGGTACATCAACGTTTCGACCCAAGTGTCTGTACTATAAGGTCATCACATAGGGTCTTCTTCAGGACAAAAACAGTGTGACAGCCGGGTAGTAGCAAAATGCACTCCTCCAATCCTGGATGGAGTGAGGTAGGGATCTTGTCAAGGCATCATGAAACACTTGGCTTGTCAAAAAGTCATCTTCAACTTGGGAAGAAATGGGCGCAGGAACGCTCGCAGTGTATAATCCAAGGTCAATGCTGACACAGCCCCCAAAGATTAAGCAGGAACTATTTAGATGGTTTGGTGAACCCTCCAGAGGGGACAACGATCCAGCTGGTTCACGAATCAAAATGGAAAGGAGATGAGGAACAGTTGTTTCCGGGATGTCTTACACGGATTACAAAATCACACTGAATGCAAACAGGAACCGTCAGGTACTCTGGAAACCATACACAACATACCTATAACCAACAGTTAAACTTTTCTAAAGCATAGACTATTGACATTTAAGCACATCTACAAAATATGAGAAGACTACGGTTTTTATCCACTGATCGCTGAATGGCCCCCACTGCTAGGAGGGAGCTATCTTACTAGGTTTGGATCCTGTGATGTATATGCTATAGGAAAATTTTGTTTGTAGGTGCATGAAGGCAGGCACTGGTCAATCTCACTATGACTGAACCCAGGGACCAATAGGTTACACAAAGATCTTCAGTAGATGCACAAGCCCACAGAGCCAACTCATTGGGATCAGAAACCCTCTGTCTTCAGAACACACATATCTCGTTTCAGTTGGTGCTTTCACCCAGTGTGTTTTCTATTCGGAAGTTTAATTTGTGACCTTCAATCTGCACATGGTTCTCTGTAGTCAATCTGTAGCCTTTGACCTGCAGATTATGCATTTGATTAAAATATGCAATGCTTGCTTTAATTTCTGCAGTTTTCTTTCCATGTACTTTTCATTTCACCTTTCAATCCTTGTATCGCTTTT
Organism: Calotriton arnoldi; assembly: GCA_963921515.1. Lineage (NCBI taxonomy): Eukaryota > Metazoa > Chordata > Amphibia > Caudata > Salamandridae > Calotriton > Calotriton arnoldi. The sequence goes on from CAWUFW010009509.1 coordinate 704,995, forward strand.
CCCTTGTTTTTTGTTTTCTAATTTCTCTTGTCATTTATTTTCATTGTTTCATCCCTCTCTATTGCTTTCTTTGCTACTTTGTTTCTCCGGTTATCTTGATTCTGCATTTGTTTCTCTTTTCACGTCTCAACCTTTGCATGTTTACTGTGTATTTTTTCTCTTTTTCCTCATCTCTTGGATTTTCTGTGCCCTTTTCTAGTTCAGCTTTGTAGCAAGATACTCCATGTCACCAAGGAGTTTCAGCGCACTTCAAATCAAAGGGCATATTCAGGAAGGGAACAGAACAGGTTAAAATTGGATTAGAAAAGGGAAAGATCATGTGCAATGTCTTAAAAGCACTTCGAGTACTACTGTAAGGTCAGATGAGAGTTCAGGGCATTGGGAAATAGGGTCCGTTAGTACATTCATACCTCTTGAATCTAATGAAGTGGGTGGCGCACTAAATACTTGGAGGCTTATTTTGTATGGAGAACGCAGCAAGAAGAGCATCATACATTTAAATGGTGAAAGGTGCAGTACAGTGTTCAATAAGTTACCAGGCAGTACCTTTAACCTGACTTCCATAAATACAGCAGCACATGACTGAGTGCATGGCATGTGGTGCTACAGAATACTAAAGCACACAAAAAGTGATGGATGCAATGCTTGAATTAATCTCAGCCACTGGTAACTACTCCGGCCGCATCCCAGTTCATCGTTATTTTGCACACCACAGCATCTCAGTTTGGACCCGGCTATATACAAATCAGTCTTGACCCTGCTCCAATTAGAACAGCCCAGCCCCTACTGCCATGCCAAGACTCAGGGAGGAACTGGCTTGGCAGTTCTGGCTGGCCTCTTCCCATTGGAACAGGGTCAAGACTGATTTACACATAGCTGGGTCCAAACTGAGGTGGCATGGTGTGCAAAATAATGAAGGATTGGGATGTGGCCCGGCAAATTTCCAGCAGTTGAGATTATTTCAAGCATTCCATCCATCACTTTTTGTATATTTTAGTCCTACAAAATATGACTTTAACATTAGTTGCGCCCAAAAAGGAGGTGTGCCTGTGGAATGTATCTGTGGAAGGTAGGTGGGCACCTAAATTAAAAGAAAAGTCTGTGCAACACGTCACATTTCAGAGGATCTGAATGCAATGTTCTTAGGGCACAATTTGTGTGGATTGTGAACGATGTTGAATTTCAAAATGAAGCTGATTGAAAATCCCTGCTTTGCTATTGAAGCGTGAGGTACAGAGCAGGATATCCAACTGGTCCGGAGCATTGGCACTCGGTGACTGTAGATGCCTAGGCATGGGGCGTAGATAGCCTGTAGAGGAATGTAAATCAATAAACAATTACACCTGTAATTTCAGAAACGCGTCATCTGCATTGCACAGCATTGTCAGTTTCCCCAGCATGCACCTGCCCATGACAGGGAGCAGACTCTTTAAAGTTCTGTTCAACTGAAAATCTGCTCATCATTCTGATGTAGAAAGGAGGTAGCCAACGCAGCATGGGATGAAAAGGATTAATATTTCTCCTTTAGCTGCCTATGTACTACTCTCGTGCACACCATATAGGACACTGTCCAGTGATTCAGGCAGGTCTGGGTCAGGATCGCCCTTTCAGGAATCCCTATTTTTTTCCAGGAAAAAGGTTTGTTAATTGTAATTACAAAAAAACAAAATGTTTGGGATGGCCATTACTAATAGTTCTGGTCCCAGTCAACCTTTGTCACCAACAGAAAGCGTTGCAGAGCCACCAGCCAGATGGTTGAGAAGGATCAAGTTAGAGATAATGAATTCACTGTGTTGGCAGACTAGATATTTAGAGATTATGCAAGGCTGCATGGGAGCATGACCTGACAGGATCTCAAACCTGGCAAAAGTGTTTAAACCAGCCCTACACCACAGGATACCGTCATTAGAAGGGGGGGGACTTGGAGGCATGTTTGGAACATGGCAGCCTATCCTCCTCCGAAAGCCTCCCTTAAGCAGGGAAAATGTAAGAATGGCCAGTCGGCTCTCCGTTGGAGCCAGGCATGAATGACATCTGTGAATGCCAATGGTTAGATCTGGAAGGGGATTATACAGTGGCGCAGCGAGGGGGGCAGCTTTTACCTGCTGTCTCAGGCGGCAATCAGAACCCCACCCACCACTCTTCAGTGCGGCCATCGTGGGGTGGTCTAAGGTCTAGCCACACCACTGGGATTATAGAAATCATCAATGGCGTCTTCTGTTTTCCCAGTAGTTTCGTGGATGTGAAGCGCTGCTCTGTTCTGAGAAGACGCCCGAGTGAGGAGTTTCAAAACTGGAGAAGGGTCACCATCATGGATGTTTAGTCACCAAAATGCCAGGTGTAGCGGAAGGGCAATCATACACCCTTTGACTCCAATCACATCACAGGAAGTGACATTATATAATCTTTGATGTCTTCCCGGTAGTGAAGCTGCATGACCTTTGACCCTGGTGATGTTACAGGAAGTAGATCACTAAAGGTTTAAACCCTGCAATAGGTGCAAGTTAATAATATAGAGATACCATTTATACCTTTAATATATCATTCAATGCCTATTTGATGCACCATCTCTTCTTCTCACAGTGCTGCCTCAGCATCCCTCTCACCTCCATAGCTGCTATCTTCTTATCATCTTCCTTCAACCTCCATCTTTTCATGGAATACTCATCACTTTAGCAACTTTATTACATCACCCTGTGGAGTGCTCTCTTCTTTCCCAGTTTACCTCTTACCCACACCTTTGTAACACTGCTATATCCAACTCTCTTATTCTCACAGCTCCATCACCTGTTCACTCCCACTACTACCTCTTATTACCATTGCTCGCATATTTCTCATCACATTCTCTCACCTCTTCCGACTGGTTTTCTCTGCTCTTTCTCCTGGATTTCTCTGCATGCCCTTCACTCTCGTTTGACTCCAGAATAAGCCTCTTAACTTCAGGTTCATCAATCTGATTCACTCACATTGCTCTCTTCCGGTCTCACATCCACTACATCTTTCCCAGTTCCCTCCCTCCCTCCCTCCCTCCTCCTCCCCTCCCCCCCCCAAGTCTGCCTCTCTCATTATCACCTACACATCCATTTCCCTTAGACGAGCAGGTCTTCAGTTCTCTCAGCTCAATACCATACAATCTTCATCCATATCACAAGTAATTATTGCTATCTCTTTTGTTCACCCCTCTGCCCAATCTTCTCATTTCTATACCCCCCCCCCCATGATACCACCTAGAATAAATATATATATACACTTCAAACATCCTTTGACATCAATCTTCCATCTTCCTCTGTCAGGGTGCTTCTTCACTAACTCCCCTCTTAGCTCTCCTAGTTTTTAATCTCATCTCACTCTTGCTACTGTTTTATCTATTACTACGCGCCCTTTATATTTAGATGCATCACACCTGGCTCAGCATTACTTGGTCACTCTCTTTGCCATCTGCCTCTCCACTCAGCCTACGACATCTTTGTTTAACTTCTTACTTCCTCATCCATCTTGCACTACATAGCTAGAAACATATTTCTCAATCGCGACTTCTCTTTCTTGTCCTCACACTCAGTCTTTTTCTCATACTGGTTTTCCCATGTTTCCATCTTGCTCTTACTCAGCCTATACTTTATTCCCCTCTTACCATACCATTTGCATTACCTCTTGCTCAGAAAGGCTATTGAACTCTAAGAAATGAAAATCTTTAGGTTCGTAGAAGCCACTGTGGTCTGGGGAAAGACATCAGCCACGATGCCTCATCATCTCGGGGACACCCTGCTGCAGGATCTGGTTTGTTGCATTTCATGGACCCGCAGACCTCAGAGGTAAGCCATAGACTCAGAGCATTAGGAAGATGGCTCACACCACTGCAGAATTACCAATAACTGGGGTATGGGCAACTCAGTGGTATGGGTGTTGGCATTACTGGGTATTATAAAGTGTAGACCAAGGATACTTTCAGAAATGAGCAATTACCCACAAAATCCAGTTTATCGCACCCTTTTCCCTGATAACTCCCCATTTCTCCCAAAAATGTCACCTAATCATTTCAGTGCCACAATTCTTGAATGAACTGCACAGGCTCAGTGGTGTTACCACAGGTCTTATAATTCTGATTAGGCCAGTGTCTGCTGTTACTGGCCCCATCAGATAACAATGGGACTTGTAATGAGGCCCTTGAAGATTGGTCTTGCTGGAATTGTTTTTCTTCTCCAGTCAGCAGGTAGAGCTAAAAAAAAGACACCGTTGCTGGCTTAAAGCCCCGAAATGCACTGTTCACACCAGTGAGATATTAACCCCACCTTAGAATGGCTCTATACCTTCCATCCAGGTAAATATACATGCAGTCACATGCGGGTCTATGCTGCCCTCTCTCCCTCCTTCAGTAGGCTAGGCTGAAGCAATTGAGTTATGCTTCTCTTGAATGTGTCCTTTTCTTTTGCCGCAATAAGGGTTATAACAAACAGCGGACTCATGCACCTGGGGGGCAGCTACAGAGCTGTTCAGGCGTGCAACGCCCATTGGGCTGAAAGGGCTTCAGCCCCCCCCCCCCAAATCGTGTGTCTCAGCCTGGGCTGCTGTAGCTCGTGCAGATGTGGCCTCAGCTGTGCAGTGTCTGGAGTCTTATCTCCGGCACGCCCAAGTTTTTCACAGGTCTTTAAAGACCATTTGCATATTTGTTATGTTAATTTGGATTTATAGAGCGCTTAATACCAGAAGGTCTCTAAGCGCTGCAGAAGAGTGGCGTCAGTCCAGAGCAAGTGGAAAACAGTTAGGCCCAGGCTTCAGTGAAGAGAATGGTTTTCAGTTTTTTCCTGAAAGGAGGAAGGTGGCTTTCTGCACGGAGCAGGCTAGGCAACTTGTTCCAAAGGGTGGGTAAAAGAATGGAGAAGGCTCGGCCCCCCTTGGTAACATAGTTGAAGCGTGGGCAAACTAAGAGGCCCATCGTGGATGACCTTAGCGAGCGACATGGGGCATATTTCTCAAGGCGTTGTTTAATATAGATGGGTGCCTGTCCATACAAAGCCTTGTGAACAATACAGAGGCCCTTGAATTTGGCCCTCTGTTTCATGGGCAGCCAATGAAGACTTTGCAAGAGGGGGATGCACGCGTATGCCTGGGTACTTTAAAGATTAGCCTTGCCGCGTCATTCAGGACTATCTGCAATTTGCCTACTAAAGAATCTGGCAGTCCAATGTAAAGCGAGTTGCCGTAGTCGAGGCGAGACAGGATCATGGCAGTCACGACTGTTCTCATGGTCGAGAAGGAGAGGATAGGGGAAAGTCTCCTAAGTAGCCTGAGTAGGCCCACACAGGTTCCAAACACAGTGGAAACCTGGTTAGCCAATGAAAGCTTAGCATCCACTTTGATTCCCAAACTTTTTACCACTGGGACTGGGGCCGGAGCATCACCCAGTTCCTGGGGCCAGTAGAGGGAATTCCAAGGGTTGTCAGCATCGGTCAAAGCCAGAACCTCAGTTTTGTCTGGGTTGATCTTTAGGGAATTGGCAGTCATCCAGTTGACCGTGAAACGTAAAACATCTTTCGCCCGGGAGTATGCTTGGGGGGTCTTTTCAATTTGCAGAATGATTTGAGTATCATCCGCATAATTGAAGACTTGACACTCCATAGCCGAGAGGGCAGTAATTAATGGTCTAAGATATATGTTAAATAGGAAGGGTGATAGGGCCGACCCCTGTGGAGCTCCACAGGGAACGAGCCCCCTCTCTGAGACCCAGTCACCCATCTGAATTCTTTGGGAGCGGTTCGTCAAGAATGAGGTGATCCACTGTAAAACAGCACCCCCGATCCCCATAGTTCTTAATCTTTCTAAGAGTAGAGCGTGGTTGACCGTGTCGAATGCTGCCGACAGGTCAAGGAGGACTAGGACACAAGGCTTTTTATCATCGGTGGTCCTCCTAAGGTCATCAAGCACTGATAACATCACCAATTCTGTGCTATGGTGAGCTCGGAAACCAGCCTGCCTGTCCTCCAGAAGGTTGTAATCCTTCGTGAACTTAACTAGGTTTGGCAGGACATGTTGCTCTAAAATTTTAGCAAGAAATGGAAGTTGGGAGATAGGTCTAAACTTTTTCTTATTGGATGGGTCCGCGCCAATCTTTTTAAGCAGGGGGATAATCCTGGCTTCTTTAAAGTAACTCGGAACCTTCCCAGTCTCCAGGGAGAGGTTTAACAAAGCGAGGATTTCTTCCTCAATTTCAGGGAGAGCTAAATTAAAAATCCTAGGGGGACAGGGGTCGGCGGGTGAGCCAGATTTAATTTTTGTAGCAATGCGTCGGAGAGTTTCAGTGTCAAGGTTTTGGAATGAAGAGAGCATTTCTGCTTGCTTTCCCTGTGGGATCATCTCTACAGCGGGAGGTTGCTTAAATGGGGAATTATCAATCTCAATCAGGATATCCCGAATTTTGTTAGAGAAATATAATAAAAATTCATTGCATTGTTCTTGATTAGATGGAGACGTCAGTGATTGTTTTTGGCTGAGTTCTTTCAGAATTTTAAACGTTTCTTTCTGTTTATTAGTTGCTACTAGGATCCTATTTTCATAATAATCCGCCTTCCTACGGAGGAGCGCCTTTTTATAGGAAGCAATTTTGGCTCTATACTCTACAAGGGCCAGAGGCTCATAGTGTTTGCGCCACTGTCGTTCGTGGTGGCGAAGCAAACGTTTCAGTGCTCTGAGCTCTTCCGTAAACCATGGAGCGCCATTGCCTATATTACCAGTTTTTATTTTCCTTTCAGGGGCTATTTTATTGATGGCAGAGAGAAGCCGGCTGGAGATAGCTTCAGACCAGCCATCAATATCCACTGTTTCTGGCTTTTTACGAGGGCAGTCTCGAAGGGCGCTTACCAATATTGGGGCCTCAATTATTGACCAGCTACGGACATGTTTCCAGTCCGAAGGGGGTCGGGCATTGTGCTTAGTAAGGGGAAGGATCAGGTTAATACAATAGTGATCAGACCACGCACATGGGATGATATCTTTTAGTGTCGTGAGCGAGGTGGTGGACCATACCAGGTCAAGGGTATGTCCAAGCTCATGCGTGGGGGTTGTTACTAACTGAGTGAGGCCAAGATTAGTGAACATCTCCTCCAACTGACGGGCCTGTGCCTCTCTGGGTTGTAGGTCCCAGTGGTAGTTAAAATCTCCTACCACCAGGAGTTGTTGAAAACGTGAACGAAGATTAGCGACACATTCGGTCATAAGGTCTATGAAGTGTGGGGGGCATTTGGGTGGACGGTATACAATGGTGATAGTTATGCTAGATGAATGGTTACAGACCTTGAAAGTGAGGGTATCTGCCCCTTCTAGGGTATCTCCATACACCTTTTCAATGGTCAGATGTCTTTTAAACAGGACCGCCACCCCACCTCCCCTTTTTCCCGCTGGCCTATTATGCCAGAAGACGTCATAGCTGTCGGGAAGTGCAGCCCGTAAGGTGGGGCCAGAATCATCGTCTAGCCAGGTTTCTGTCAAGGCTAGGATGTCTGGTGCCTCATCTTGTAGGAACGTAAGGATCTCGGTAGCATGTTTCTGTAGTGATCGTGTATTCAGGACCGAAAGTTTCAGGGTATCAGTGCCGCTAGAGCTTGAGTGGCCCGAAGTGTTAGCCTGATTGGGACTAGGTATCTCTCCCCTCTGTGGGATAAGGAGTCCTTCTCTCCTAAGTACACTTGCTGCTTCAGGTTTCAAGGGGCACAGTCTATGATTGAGTGATCTAAGTTCATTACTAGTATAGGCCAATAAATGGCCAGGGGTTCTAGCCCCTGGGCGCGGACGGGCGCAGACGGGCTTGCCTTAGGCGCGCCCGCTGCGCGCGTCCGCTCCAGCGTGCGTTATATGCCCCTGTGACCCCTGGCTCCTCCCCGCCAATCAGCCCTGCTGTGCAGCAGCTGACACCCTCAGGGTCGCTAGACCAAGTGCGAGCGCACGGGGTAAACTGGTTACCGAGGCTTATTTTTTTTATTTTTTTCTGGTTTCAGTACCCCCTGGGCCCCCACTTTGCCTATTCCTTACATTGTATTTTACATTTGCGGCCGTAGTGTGAGAATGCATTTCATGAAAAGGAATATAAAGTAGGGTTGCCAAAAGAAAAATGCCAGCCACGTGTTGTTTAAAGAGCCTGCAAAAACCTCGTCTTGACACTAAATAGGGTTTTAAATAAAAAAAAAGTATGTATTAATTTGTAATGGGACTTCTCTGTCTTTCTTCCCTTTAACTATCATTCATGGATCATTCAGGCAGCCCTTGAACACAATTAAAAGTGCTTTCTATTTATATTTGCTGTTCAAAGTATGCACAGATAAGTGCTGAAAATACGGCTTATGGGGACTGCTTATTTTTGTACCGTCTGGGATATCAAAATAATAAGCAGGCAACCCTAATCATAAGACTGGAAGTTTGTTGCAGGTTCAGCACATTATTTCCTCACCATCGATCCCCGATTAATGTCATATTAGCAGGGCTTTAAGTGGGCCGGGTCCTGCCGGTACTCAGCACCGGCAGTTCGTAAAAGCAGGGGCCTAGAACGGTCCCTATCGGGCTTTCCATTTTCACCCTCACACTCAGCCTGGGGAAAAAAAAATCTCAACTCTGCAGCAGTTCACTGTTTTGATGTAACTTTTATTTTTTTGCAGTTCTGTATTACTAAACTTGAAGTGCTTTACATGAGGACCAACAAGGACATCTTCATTTATTTTTTGGTAGGCACGGACGATTAAGTGATTTGCCCAGAAACACAGGATGTTGAGCCGACGCAGAGACTCAAACCTACTTCCTCAGCTCCAAAGTTGGCAGCTCTAGCCATTACGCCACAACCTCTTGCACAAGAACTAAAGCACTTTCAATATTATATACATAGAAGCCATAGTTGTATGTATGCATGTAGTATATTTATCTTGTGTGTTAGACTTGGCATCTTTTGGCGTGTTTCCCTGACTTTTGCTTTCTGACCTCCCGGTTTTGACTCTGTTTTTGCTGGTGTAATGATTCTGCGCACTTTCCTCACTGCGGTCCAGTGGGAAAGTGCAAGTGCTCCTGTATAAAATGTGTTATGGATTGGTGTTTCCATGATTGGCCTATTTGGTTTATGTGTCAGTCCCTTGTAAAGTGCACTGCGAGTGCCAGGGCCTATAGACCAAATGCTGTTGGGGGGCTGCAGCACTGGATTGTGCCACCCACGCAAACAGCCCGTAAAGTGTAACTCGGGCCTGCCAACGCAGAGCCTGTGCGCAGCCTGGGGCTGCCATGTCGACTTGGCAAGTGCACACACTTGCAAGTCCCTAAACCTTCCCTTTGCTACATGTTAGTCACCCCTAAGGTAGGCCCAAGGTACCCCTGTGGGCAGGGTGCGTTGTATGCGAAAGGTAGGACATGCCCGGGTGTGTGCGGCATGTCCTGATAGTGAATTACAGCCTAGTTCGTTTTTCACTATTGCAAGGCTACCTGTTCCCCATAGGCCAGAACGGGCAGTTTTGATTATTACAGCTTATAATCCTAACTGACCCCGGGAACGTGGTAGAAATTCGAGTTTAGTATGCCTGGACTCAGAATGATAAAATGCATCTTTTAGTGAAGTTGGTTTTAACATTCTGTGTTTGAAAATACCACTTTTAGAAAGTGGGTATTTTCTTGTCTAACCATCCAAGCCTGCCTCTGCGAGGTTGTGTATTCCTTGTCTGGAATGTGAGTGACAGGGGCTGGGGGATGCCAGGAGACAGGGTGAGTCAGCATTGGGCTGAATAGCAAGATCTACATGTAGATGGGTGGGAGGGGTCGCACCTGGGCCCTGAATAGGACAGTGCCTTCCCTCCACAATGCTGGCTCCACCTCCTGTGGTGCGTCTGATGTCCCTGGCCTACTCACTGAAAGAACGAACGGAGACTTGTCAACAAAGTGCTCCAGAACTGGTTTGGACTAGGCAAAGGCCTCTCTGCCTTCAGAGAACAAAGGAATTTGGGATATAAATATTGGGGCCCTGACCCCATGAATTTAGATCTCGCTGGAATCAAGGAACCTGCCAAGACGAAGAGCTGGAAGAGCTGCCAGGAGGAGTACTGCCCCTTTGCTGTGTTGTTGCTTTGTTGGGTTGGCCTGCAGCTGCTGCTTCTGCCTTGGGCAGTGAAAGGACTGGACTGAACTTTCTACAAACTTGTGCTGAGTATCTCCAAGGGCCTGGAACCGAGCTGGCCTCCTGTTAAGAAGTCTCAGGGACTACAAAGACTTCACAAGCCTCTGGGTACCGCTTCTGGAACGCTGTTTCAGTTGCCACAGAGGAAGGGAACCGCAACAGACTCCGTCAACCGAATCCATCCCTGGCCGGTGACCTGTTTGCACCGCAGACCGCATCGCCCCGCATCGCAACCCTGGTCTCACCGTGAGCGACGTCCGACGCCGCCAACACCGAGCCGCTGTTTGCACCGTGACCTGGGGGCACCGCAGTTCGCATCGCATCGTTTCACTGAACCAGCCGGACCCGACCGACGCGGTCGCTGCAACTGGCTCAAGAGTCGTGACCGCACCGCAGTTGGGGCACCGCTCGCACGTCTGCGACGCACCGCTCCGACTCGCACCGCTGTCCGACGCCAGCTCCCGCACTCCGGCTTGGTCGCCTGCATCGCAACCTGTCAGCACCGCATCGAGCATCGTCTCACCCTGCATCGCACGCCTTGGACTCACCGACTCCGTCTGCACGACGCTCATCGAGCCGCTGCCTGCACCGCATCGAGGAACACCGCACCTTGCATCGCTCCGTCTTGCACCGCAACCGCGACGAACGCCGACCGGCTCGTACACTCCGTACCAGCCACAACGAGAAAGGTACTGTGACCGAGTCTGTTCACGACTCTGCTGGCCCGTATCGACGCGGTCGGCTGGAACTGTTAGACTCTGTGGTTTTCAGCATCACGGTAGGCTCGGACGGAGCTACCGACTCGTACGAACTTTGCTTTTGTGCTATTCCTGCAAAGAAGAAGTTACCGTATCAAGCATTCGTTTTTAAAGTATAGTATTGTGGATTTTTGTCGTAATTGGTCTGGTCTTGAGTATATAAAATATTGGTTATTTTTCTAAACTGGTGTGGTGTCCGTTTGTAGTGCTTACACTGTATTACTGTTGGTTATGTGCAAATGCTTTACACACTGCCTCTGAATTAAGCCTGACTGCTCGTGCCAAGCTACCACGAGGGTGAGCAGGGGTTACTTCACGAGTGTAACACCCTGACTAGGAAGAAGGGTCCCTACTTGGACAAAGGTGCAACTAGAGATCCCATTTCTAACATTATGCAACTAACAACCTTTGACAAAGCCAATAGTCCTGGCTTGTTGTAGGTGTAATGTTACTTATGTGGAGGCAATAACAGAAGCAGCGAAATACCAGTCGGGCAGCACATTATGCTGAGCACAGGTTTTTACCATAAATGTTTTATGCCACACCCTTAATTATATCGCCCCTTTGAGAGACCCTCTGTAGGAAGCTTGCTCTGTATATACTATACCAAAATGAGGTATAGTGTGCACAGAATCCAGTGGAACCCCAAAGGTAGGCAGAGGTAAAAGTAGATAGTACCTTACTCTCCATTTGTGGTAGTGTGGGCGAGCAGTAAGGCTTCAGAGGGTAGTATTAAGCATTTATTGTACACACTCATGCAAGAAATGATGTCACACACTCAAAAACTGGACTCAAACCAATTTGTTTGTATAAAAATATTATTTAGTGATTTTATTTCTAAAACCAAGCCAGGCCTGGTGCAGGTAAGTGAAATCATACTTTGCAAAATCGTATGCAGTGAATTACAGTTGAATGCAGGTTCAAATGCAGTTGGTTGATTTACAGGTAAGTCAACAGTTCAAAATTACTTTTCAGTTACTTTACAGATTACTGTGCACATTATTTTTTGGATTACTTTTAAGTTACTTTTGCTAATCAGTGTGATATGCCTATATATCACACCGAGACATTTCCTAGACAAAAGGCAAGTAATTTAGTTTTTACGCAGATGCAGTTTTTCAATGTTTCATACAAACCAACTCCACACTTAGAAGAATTTTCTAGGAAAAGCAGTCCATGCAATCCTATGGGAGGAAATGAAGTTATCGGTTTGCAGGTAAGTACTGGTTTGTGGGAACTGGTATTCTGGGGTTAGAACCAGGGTTCCCCCAGGGTCGAGGATGCACTCTCAGAACACCCTCAGCGGCATTAGGGCGGCCAAGTGCAGAGTGCTGAGGCCCAATGTTATCCAATGGGGGATAGGGGGCCTCCGGTTGGTGGCTGCTCACAAGCAGGCCACAAGGTTGCTCAGGGTAAAGGGGGGGTCCGAGTTAGCACACAAGGTGCACCCACAGCAGCACAGGGGAGGCAGGGTGCATTTTTGGCATTGGGTGCCCTGTTTTCAACGGGGATTGCGGTTTTTGGCTGCAGGCTCAGCCCTGAAATACTTCCAGGAGAAACCAACAGCTGGGCAGATAAGTTGGAGGGCTCAGGGACGTAGGCGCACCTCGGGTTCTCTTCCCCAGGGCATGGGGCGGCTGGATGCAGGGGGTGTCTTTTGAGGTTGGATTGCACCTTACCGGGCCACTTGCGGTTGGGGGAGGTCTCTGTGCAAAGGATGCAGACAACGTCGGGGAGTTCTGGAGGAGTCAACCCACGGTGGACTCGGACTCTGGAGCGCTGGGGGACCTTGCTGGGACTGGTGGGCCACCCAGATTCGGGTCGTAGGCATCGGGTGCAGTGCTGGTTCCAGGCGTCGGGTTTTTGTCCTCAGCAGGCTCAGAGTCTGTCTTGGGAGTTTCTTTTGAACAGAGCTGCTGTTCACAGCAGAACCGGTCTTTGTTAAGGCAGTCAATCCTCCCAAGGGTTCTGGAGGTCGCTGGCTTCAGGACAAGGCGACTTTTGGCACAGGATCTCTGGAAACTGAAGACGGGCCAGTAGGGCTGGGGCCAAGTCAGTTCTTCTCTGCAGTCACCTCTGCAGGACGTCTTCTTTCGTCCTTTTTGGTTGCGGGAATCGGTCTTCTTGGTTCAGGGCTGCCCCCTAAATACTGAATTTAGGGGACGTTTTAGGGGTCTCGAGGTCAGTAGCCAATAGGCTACTGACCTTAGGGTGACTACACCCTTGGTGTGTTCACCCCACATGGGGTAGTGGGCACAATCCCTAATCCTGATTGGAGAGTGCCTGCCATCTGCAAGATGGCGGGCACTCAAGTGGGCTTCACCTCACCCACCTGAGGGGTTGGATTGGCAGAGGTGGGCACACCTTCTGGGCTGTGCTAATTTTTCCCACCCGTCCTCTTGCCAAAAAGGAGGGGAGACAGGAAGGGGCCTGCTCCTGATAGCAGGAGAGGCTGGGGGTTGAATTACAAAGGCAGCAAGGCCTTTGAAGCTCTCCTGCCACAGATGGCCCTTACTGGCCTGGGGAGACGTGACCACCTCCGCCCAGGAGAGGTTTTGTTTTTGGGCTCAGAGCATGAAGGCTTCCACCCCAGGGGTCCAGAAACATGCCTCGTGGTGGCAGGCTGGTGTGTACCAGTCAGGGAACCCACCAGAGGCTGGTCGTTTTTCAGGGGGCATCTCTAAGATGCCCTCTGAGTTCATTGTATAATAAATCCCACATTGGCATCCTTGTGGGTTTATTATGCTGAGAAGTTTGCTACCAAACTTCCCAGAATTCAGTAAAGCCATTATGGTGCTGTGGAGTTCGTAATGACAAACTCCAGACCATATACTCTTTATGGCTTTACTGCACTTACGTCTAAAAATTGACTTAGACACCAGTGGTACAGTGCACCCAGCTAGAGGGGTGTCTTACCTATACATTAGGCAGTGGGTTGCAGGCATGGCACACAGGAATGTGTGCCATGTTGATTCTTCACTTTTCTCTGCACCAAAACACGCAGCCTGCAGTGGCAGTGTGTGTTTTAAGGTACAGGACCTCTAAGGGAGACACAATATGTGCTGCAGCCCTTAGAGGCCTTCCCTGGTCACAGTGCCCTTGGTACCCATGGTACCTTTTACAAGGGACTTCCATGTGGCCAGAGAGGTGCCAATTGGGGGTACAAAGGTACAGTTTTGGTAAAGAACACAGGCCCTGGAAACCTGATTCGCAGGGACCCCGGGCACATCAAGTCAAAGTGCATCAGAAATCCCTCAAAAATTGGGGGGGGGGGGGTTACTGCAACAGAAACCCAGCTTCCTACACTCCCCAGTTTTTTCATCCCACTTAAAGCCCTGCATAATAGCAATAGTTTAACTTATATCTGAAACCCTATGCTGCCGTCAATAGCATGCCGAGTTACTTCAAGTGTCTGGAAATGCACCCTGCATTCAGACAACTCACTCCTCATTCTCGTCCTTCACTTTCACGCTCACCCTGCACTCACAGCTATCACAATGCACTCACACTGATCACCATGCACTTACACCATTCACCCACTCACCCTGCACTCACAATGCACTTGCACTGTTCACCCTGTACCTCACCGTGCAGTCACACGAACACACTACTCACCCGCACTCATGTGACACTTCACCCACCTGTCCCCCTCACTGCTCAATCTGCAATCTCATTCAAACAAGCCCATCACTAACCATGCATTCATTCGTCCCACTCTACACTTACATCCGCACCATATGGTCACCTCACTCATCCTGCAGTCACTCCTCTTACCCTACTCTCACACTGTCGCATCACTCACCGTGCACTCACATGGGCACTCCCGCCACCCACACAGTGCAGAGGATTAATGTGCCTGCTACAAAGAAAGTGTACCATGCAGATCAGAGAACTGAGTGCGAGTAGTGTAGTATACTATAAGTAGCGCTATAAAAAAATGAAATGTTTGTCAGAAAGGTGCCATAGAGAGATGAGGAGCATTGTTGGTGAGTGGTACTGAGGGAATTCATGGAGAAGGAGGAAATGGGGGAGGGCGCGCCAAAAATAAATGTTGCACCGTGTGCGACCAGTGCTAGGCCCAGCCCTGGCTGGGAGCATTCGCCTCCCCCCCACCCGAAGTTCGGGTCTAGTTGCGCCCCTGGAGAGGTTTGTTGCACCTGTGCAGGATAGCAACATTTTACTTTGCAAGACTGTGCATTGAGCATCAGAATGTGTATTTTTCAAAATAAACAGTTTTAGAAATGTGTTGCACAGTCTAATAAATTAAAATGTTCCAGGTCGGATGGAGGAGCAAAAAGGACTCTCAATTAAGTGCTAAAAGTTAAATAAAATGTTAGGAGGTTAAAATAAATTCTGCTCAGATGAGGCGCATTGGGTAATCCTGGTCACCAAACGTCCTGGCTCTTAGGGTGGGATCTTCAGTTACTGGGAATCTGGAGGATTTTTTTGCGTTGTGAAGAATTAGGGCAAACGTTTTGCGCTATGTAAATATTTTACTCACTCATCTAGAGTTCATTGTGGCCGAGGACCGCTGGCTGTCTCAGAGGGCCACAAGAATGTCTCCCACTGTTGCAGAGGTCCTCTTTTTCTTTCCTAGTTTCCTTTTAAAAAAAAAAAAAATCTATCAATTTTGTAATTCATAAAGCTGCCAGTTTTAAAAATAATTTCATGGGGTTGATGGATCCACATCTTTGTAACTTCTAACAGCTGAGTGATAAAGTGTCACTCAAAGCACTGATTAGGAGCCGAGCCTACCAGAATTCCTGTGTGGAATTTGCTCCACTCAATCACAAGTAGGCCGCTGTTGCTGCACGTGGATTTAGCACGTGCTGGAACAGACCATATTTTACCACATGTAAAATTTAGCCAGTACCATTGCGTTAGGAAAGGGCTGCATTGTAGAACTAGCCCATTTCCCAGCCCCTACCTGACCCTCAAACAAAGTGAAAGGGGAGTCAGTAAATGGTCTACTTGCCAGATAACATCTTCTTTTTCCCTTAACACCCTCCCGACCACCTCACTGCCTCATACAGAAGGCCCTGCAAGCATTTAGCAGGTGTTGTGTGTTCGACCCCACGGCACAGGAAATACTGTGCGGAATTCTGCCCAATAATTCTAGCTCTCCACAGTTATTCCCCATTCCAATGGGTTTAGCTCGGTGAGGTGTTGCCACCACAGGGTACTGGAAATTACAGGTGGAGAGCTCGCTCAGCCTGCCAGTATTGCAGGCGCGCAACGCCCATTGGGCTCAAAGGGCTTCAGCCCCCCCCCCGTGGTGTGTGGCAGCCCGGGCTGAGACAGCTTCCCGAGCACACACACAGCGGCACCGGAGTACTTCACAGGTCTTTAAAAGACCATTTGCTTGTAAATGAGGCTTTGTTGATATTTCACCCCTTCTTAGAGGCCCTGCATCTCCACTCTGCCTATTGCTGGAAGAATTAGCCCCCCCCCCCGGAATTTTTTCTTAGCCCCCCCGAAATTTGGCTCTAGTCGCACCTCTGCAGTATTGTGCAAATTGGAATTGTGACTAAAAGTGTCATAGGTCACAGTGGCTTAGCAAGGGGGGCGGGGCTTCGCAGGGCAGCCATCGCAGGAATAGTCAGCACCCCACCCCCCGCCCCCCCCCAAACACTCTTACATGGGGCAGCAATCACGGGGACCGCCACGGGCGGCACAACGTCTAGCTACGCCAGTGAAGTGTCATTAATAAGACGTTGAAATGTCGCACACACACAATTAAGCAAACAGAATATTTGACAGCTTGTGCAATGCTTCAGGAGCCAAAGAAGCGCACATTAGTTTTAATGCAAAAAGTACAATGAAATCACATTTTGCGACTGCAATGTTTTGATGGATGGCAAGTTTAAAAAATGTTTTATTCTGAAAAGTGCAGGTCACATACCACAAGCTAGAAACACACCAAAATCCAGTCTGCAGACCAAGCACACTCCTGCTTGGGGGGGGGATTGGAGCCTGGAAGTATGTTGCTAGGTGACAACTTATCTGTTCAAACAAGTTGAAACAATTACAAGTTTCAGCTGTGCTCTGTGCCCAACAGTGACAGGAGCTGCAATTTTAAGAGTGAAATAGAAAACGCCTGGTTCCTCGGTTGCTTCTTTTGCAACTTCTGAGGCCATGGTTCGTTAGGGACAAGACAGGGATCGCAGCAGCAACCCCAGCCAACCCTTAAATAAGGTCACTGGCCACCCCACAACTGATGTTCCGCCATTGTAGGAAACAGCTGGGAATTTAAGCGATCGATCGAATTCTTATTTAGACTCTAAGGGGGGAGTATGGGCATTGACTCCGTGTATTTTCCTGCAGCATACTTAAAAGCGCCGGGATACCGAGTAGACGTGCGCTATAGAAATGCTTCATTCATTCATGTACCAGGGGTCACGGGCCTAAAAGGTAATTAAGACTTTGATATCTGGTTAATTAAAACTATTACAAATCCATTCTTAACAATGCAAATAAGCTAATTAAGAAATAAAAAAAATGAAAAACAAATACAATTTGAAACAAAGATGCTGGTCCCGGCCTTTTGTACAAAAACAAAATAGTTTAATTTTTCTCTGGACGTACACACATAAAACAACTTTATCACACTTCTCTGGCGATTGGTAAATTATAACCTTCCTTCTTCAATCGAAAACATTGCCCCGGAGGTGGTTACAAGCATTGAAAGTCCCGACATAATTAGGCCACGCCCAATAAGTGGTACAGCTTGATATCCTAAAAACAGTGGAATGAGCAATAACTAAGCAGCTCATACTTTGGAACTGGTGCCCCCTCCGATCGCTGAGATGTTTGAACTAAGGAGTTTTCCCCCCCATATACTTGAACTTCTACAACAGTTTCAAATAATCACTACTCCTACTAAACCAAACCGCATTCTAGCATGTGCGAGAGAAACATGGATATATAAAGTATTTTGCCAACACTTTATAAGAATTTTATGACTCGAGACCCCATCATCTGTCAAGCTTATGGGCTCCTAGGACTACGGGCTCAATGGAGCACGTGCTCTAGGTTTTAAGGTCTCAGACCCTGAGCTGGATCCGGTAGATCGCCGACTAATGCATCCGCTGCAAAGTTATGTGTTTGACCTGATGGGCACAGGTTCAAATCCGGTGGGTCTACTCAGAACGAGTACCATTGATTTTGGTAATAAGCAATTGTTATTTCAGCAGCAAACTAGCCTTGAGGGTGAACATTTGCTTTGTAAATACACATTCTGCTATTATAAATGACTTTCAAAGAGACTGGTGCAGCCAGACCAAACCTTAAGTGTGTCAATTAATTGTGCTTCAAGGGTCAATAACGGTTTTAGGGGATTAAACTGTGACTGGATTCGTGTCTGTACTGTGAAATGTAAAATGTGCAAACATAGATCTTTATGTAGGTCAATCTACTTGGACAGCTTCCCTGGGAAGTCCACATAACCATAGAGAAGGAAGGACATTAATTTGGCTTTAACTACCAGTGAAATCTGGGTCAGGGAATAACAAGGACTTTTGCAATATAATCACCTACGGTTGAAAGGCAGTCTTTGATTCAATCAGGAGAGCTGGCATTTATTGCTTTCAAATTTATGAAACCATATACCAAGGTAGTTATTGAGCACTTTTCGATCAGCTGTGTAAAAGTGCAAGGGTGCTTGAATGCATCACTGCTTGTGACCACAACTGGTAAAAACATTTTTGCAGAAGCAGCATTATTGTGGCCTACCTTTACCCTTACACATGTTTTTTGTTGTTGTTTTTTTTAACTATAGAAAGGGCCTGTTTCGCCCACAGAAGCCTCAGTGTAACATCTCTAGTCAATAGCTTTCCAACTGATATATTATACAGCAGACATACCAAACTTCGTTATAAGTGTAGTTGGAACATCTGATAACTGTGGATAGGGTCAGAAAGCTGTCCAGCCAGGGGCGTAACACAGGCCCCAGCATCCAGGGGGGGGGGCCAGCTGCAGGGGCCCCCCCTCAGCACAGTACTCCGGTCTGGGCACTCCAGATAAAATCCAGAGCGGGGGCCCCTCTGTGTACATTGCGCGGGGGGCCCCTTAAACTTTCGTTACTCCACTGTCCATCGTCCCGTAATGGGGGTGAAACCAATTCTGAAATATCATAAGCATGTTTAATGAGTTTGTCCAGGACTGTAGCCCACACAACAAGACTTTTCATACAAGTTGGTCTTCATATCTAATAAGATGATAATTAGTTTGAAGAGATGGATCATGGGCAACAAGACCAACATTTACGTTCCTGCATAAAGAGCATCACTAGTCTCATTAGGTCCATGACCACTAGAGGACTGCTTGATCTTATGATGCTCTACACCTTGTACTTGATGATTAGAATATTGCAAACATCTAACATTACTAAAGCAGAGGAAGGCTCCTGGATGCCATTCACGTTCAAAGATCGAAAATGCAATAATCAGACACGTGGTGGACCATAGTTACCTTATCCAAGTTGTGAACAAACAGTCCAATCTTATAAATTCCAAACACAATTTGACCCTTTTATGCTCTGCATAGGCACTTATAAGTTTAAAAAAATAAATAAAAGACCTCGCTAAAGGAGGTTATAGAATTCTCTTCAGTCAGCGCTTCATCCAATGCTTTCTTGCCTGGAGGGCAGGGGTAATAGGTAGAAACTACAATTTCCCCACTTTGAAGATCTCCCATGAGGCGTTTCTTTGGGGGGGGGTGGGGGAATGATGTAGGGACTGTAACTTAAGCAACTCTTCTAGGTATGCCCGGCCAGAAGGACAAAAACTAGCATGTTCATGAGCTTTGTTCCACATGGAAATCCTTTTCACACTGGTAAGTGGAGCGGCACATTAGCACTCCATTTTGATCACCGATATATAGTTTAAATGAGATTAGTCACCTAGAATATTGCAGATCGCTACCCAGTGCACAACTACATCAAAAGTAACGAATTGTGGCAATAGTATTGCTTTCTGTTCGTTCTAGTATTTTAAAGTCTATGCAGCAGTACACCCTTAGTAAAGCGGTGAAGGAGTCCCACGCACCTCTTTTCTGGAAACTGAAACGTGAGTGTAAGTAATGCTGGTTTCTGAACAAAATCTTCAATCCAGGGCTCTTAATTGTAAACTGAGCAAGGAAGGCAACTCTATCAACCACAGGGAACCAACGGTCTGAATGGGTGGCGGTCCCAAGGGAATACCTCCAAAGGTTATTATTCCTGTTAAACCGTTCAACATCCAATTCAGAGCATACCAGGCTGAGATACAGTCACCAGTCATGAGTATTCATCATCAGAATTTTCCATTCAGAGGGTCCCCGAAGTTTGTCAACGAAACGTATTTCTTACGTAGGAAAACAAGAAGGATTAATATACATAGTAATGAGTATTAGACGCTTCCCGAAGTTTTTAAAACACATACGGTTTTAACACTTAGATAAAAGGAAAACTATTTGTACCGCTCCACCTTGATCTTTTGGCCACTTGAAATGAAAATAGAGAGGTTTCCAGTACCCATAGAGCACTTTTTATTTTTCTTGATAGGGATTGAAAATTCATGAAAACCATTTGCGGGCAGCGCTCCCAATGCTTCCTGAAACGGTTAAATGGCTACCTTCATTTAAAGAATCAACAGGTTTAGTTTTGCAGATCCCTTCAATATGGCATTTGAAGCACTGGGCTAGGATGGGGCAATGACTGCTTCCGCCCACCTCCTATCTTCTGAGCTAGGCTGGACTTCGCCAGCTCTCAACAAAACAACTTCAACCTGAACGAGTGTCAAGTATAATTCTAATGGGTAGACTCTGAGACGGAGCCCGCAGCTGGGTCATGAGCACCTTTCAGAAGAGACAGAAATAGCTGGTCTAGATTGTGAACCTTCAAACCCAAGAAGCTCCTCCTAAGCTGTGGGTGCTAAGAAACCTTGATACCTCGCTCAAGGCACTTTCGATATAGGAGAATGGAAACCTTCCAGCAGGAAAGAGCGTTATGCATGTATATGTCAACTGATGTTATACGAGATTTCCTAAGGGAGGAAACTCTGCATGAATATAAGTTATGCATTTATCTGCATAGGAAAGCTCACTGAGAAGCTCATAAAAGTTGCTAATGTGCTACAAATGTAGAACTAACTGGAACCAGGGTCCTACTATTTCCCCTGCCTTTTGTGAATTTAGCCCTTGCTTTGCAACTTTTAATCGCATCCTTCGTCCTCTGTTTTGGTGGCTATTGATTGATACTTGGCTTAGGTCGGCCTTTTTCTTCTCAGGTAAAATCTGAATGGGTAATAAGGGCGACCTTCTCCAGATGCCACTCTGGCAACAACCCAAAAACAAGGGTGTCAAAAAAGTTAATCTAGAAAAAGGGGGTCAAAACAATAGGTGTTTGTAGAGTGTTCAAAAGGAAACACCACGTAAATAGTGGGTAACAAAGCAAAGAAAAAAAAAAAAAGGATTCTCCAAGTAGAAGACAATGCAACTTAAAAAGTATTAAACAATCAGGAAATACAAACAATAGGCAAGTAAAGCAAGAATGGACAAACGCTAAAAGCCTCTTTCGGGTGTCCGCAGACCAAATTGGGTCAGGAAATGATTGTGATACTCTACCAAGGAGACTGAATTCACTGCGCTAGTCACAGTGTGAACTAGCCTGCGATCCGTGACTGGTCAGTTATTTCTCTCCCCTCGGTGCTAGGACAGCTACTCTCAGCCTAGCATCAACTACCCAGTCTCACTGAGAGAGTGAACAGCATGGTCCTGGCATGGAATTGGGATGAAAGCAGAGTAGGTTGTAGGGAAAGGGTGCCGGGACATGGTATTTGTTTGGGGTGGGAACACCCAACCTGATACAACCTAAAACTCCTAAATACAACCAAAAACTGTAGGTGGGTTCCAATCCCCGATCAGTGCAGGAATCAAGCGAGGCACACCACGAATTCCTGGACACAGTTCCTTTATTTTAAAGCCAAGTGAACATACATGAGTGTATAACCATGACCAATGTGTTTCGGCTTGCACATTCCTACAGAGCATGTTGTCAGCGCACAAATCCAGTCCATTTATGTTAATGCATTCCTTAGTCCTGCTTTCTTTTCTTGAGTGAACGACTAGACCATATTCTCCCTTCTCCATAGTCGGAACTATTCGGCTGCCATTTTTACTCTTCATGCTCAATTCTTCTTCTTGTTTTTCAAACAAATGATTATGGTTACGTTCCTTAATATTGCATTTATATTAACACTGCACCTCTTACTCACATTTAATTCACTGACATTTTGCTACTAGTATATTTCAACATAGAACAGTCCGATACAAACATAAATAGGTCACTGATTTTCATAATACATCCCACGCATCTTCTCCCAAGGTTAGCATGTATTAATACTTGTGTCCTCTCATTGTTACAATATCCTGGTCTCCCAATCATCATCTCTCCCATAATATAATTATTAAACAGCTAATGCAGTAAGCAAATTATAACTCAAAAAATTAGCATAAAACATGATATATATATATATATATATATATATATATATATATATACACACACACACACACATATATACACACACTTCACCAATTCCGGTAACTAATCAGCTGGACAGACTCGCGGGCGGTCCGAGTAAGAGCTACCGGTAGCTCCGCAATTTTCTCCACCATTCCTCCACACATCAGCAGGGAAACTCGGACACCCAATCTTGCTCAATAAAGTTTTTTTAATGGCAGCAAAAAGCAACGCGTTTCGGCATCAGCCTTGATCACTCTATAACCAACAACCCAATCAATACGTGTTATATACATTTCCGTGACAATAGAAAAAAGACTAAAAAACCTTTTGCTGATGTGTGGAGGAATGGTGGAGAAAATTGTGGAGCTACCAATAGCTCTTACTCGGACCGCCCGTGAGTCTGTCCAGCTGATTAGTTACCGGAATTGGTGAAGTGTATGAATTTAACGCCAGACGGACTCCCCCGTATTGGTACAAACGCCGCAAGTTGGGGTGAAGTATATTTCATCCGTGGTATCATCCCGTTTGCGCATGAAGAGCGGAAGCGCATTCAACAACACGGCGTTTAATATGAAATGAGTGATACTGGTGCTGGGAACGTCTTTTTCCGTCGGACTCCGCTACGAGTGACAGCCGAGAGTGGGTTCCGTGGAGGACGCGGAGCGTGCCTCGTGCAGCACGGGTGAGTGGAAGTCCAGTTCGGGTTTTGATTACCCAGTTTCTAGTTCACAGTACCTCAGGGGTTTGGGAGCCGGTTTTACGGAAGAGGGAAGAATCTTCATACCGGCACAACCTTGCTGACAATACATTTGTGATAATGGCCGCAGCTTTAGAGGCTAAAAGAAAAGAGACTGCAGATAGATTATTTTTTACCCAAGTGGGAACAAGTGGCAACTCCCTCAGCGTGGTGACCAACATTAATAGTGAAATTCAAATACAAGCCTTGTACAACCAACTGGAGAAATTATATAAAAAGGAACTGGCAAGATGGGGGGAGGCGGAGTCGCTGCAGAGATACATCGACGTGGGCCGGGTACCTCGGGGTTTGAGGATCTTTACTATTCCGACATATGAGGACCCAGACCCTGAGATGTTGGAGGAATGGTCCAATAACTCAGCGGCATGTTCGACCACTATGATGCGGATCTTGGTTAAGTATGCGCTTAAAGATAGGAGCAAATTGTTGTCTGCAATTGATGGCATCCTGGAGGAATTAGGTAAATTGGTATCCAAAGAGGCATTGGAGGAATATATGAAACTTCTTACTACTCGCATGGCTAAACTTGAAGAAGAAATCACAGCTAAAAAGCAACGGACGTTCTTGCGGGATTTCAAGGACTACCAAGCTGGACGTACTTTGACATTTCATCGCAAGTATGATCATTTGTTTGAAAAGAGAACTGACGATGGTACTACAGTTACGGTGATGCCAGCCAATGTGGGTGAAGTGAGTGAGAGTGATGTCTCTGATGGTAGTCTCTCGGATGCATCACTGAGTGGTCTTAACCAAGAAATTAGCCAAGACCCTCAGAAAAGGAAGAGTAATATTTTATTGCAGTTCAAAATGATGAACCAAGGCAGGACAGAACAGTACCAGGAACAGGGGGTGCAAAGGGGAAGAGGAACAAGAGGAAGAACAAGAGGAACCAACAAGCCAAACAGAGGAGGAAGAGGCGACGACAAAACACCCGTGGGAATGGAGACAAGGGGCAGGAAAATGAGAACTACTCTGTCATCAATTTATCTCAAAGAGCCCTCTCCTCTGAGGAAATGGAGGTCCTCGCATTAGGTTTGTCCTTTTGTCCATCTATGAACTTGAATTACACTCAAACTAGAATTGACCTGTTTTATTTTGCAAGGAAATTAAAGTTAACAAAATGGTTTAGGACACAACCATCTGACTATGTGGCTAAGAGGGGGGTCAGGCCCTTAAATGATCTGAATATTGAAGATATTGAGCTTCTCCAAACACTAACGAGTCTGGCAGGGAATGATTTGTCTAGAGATGATGTATTGCAATGTTGTGATGCTGAATTGGGGATAAATCCTGGAAGTGATTTTAAGCCTAAATCTAAACTTTTGCCGAATGTTCAGTGTGATGCTATTGAGGTGTTTGAGAAGGGGGTCTTGAAGGATTTTTTTTTAAAAATGAGATCAAAAAGCACCTTCTAGTAGTAAAAATCTCACTTTGGTACAAATGCAAGCACTAGATGGTCTTAAAAGATAAGGGAATTGTTATTCGCCAGTCAGACAAAGGAGGGAACGTGGTGGTTTTAGATAAGAAGAAATATCTAGCAGAGGGCATGAGACAATTGAATGATACTATCTGTTACTGCACATCTGATTCTGTGGAAATCTCCAAATCCAATAAAATCTTTGGCAATATGCTGATTGAATGGAGAGAGAGGGGATTGCTGGAATGGGAGGAATATAACTATCTTAAATGTGCCCATCCCAGAATCCCCATTCTCTATCTACTCCCCAAATTGCATAAGGATGCAGTTAACCCTCTGGGTAGACCGATTGTTTCTTCAATCGGTTCTCTGTTGGAGAATACATCCTGATTCATCGATCACTACCTCAGACCATTCGTAGTAGCACTTCCAGCATACCTGCGAGACACCACACACTTTTTTAACAATCATTGATGGCATACACTGGGAGAACGAGAATACTTTGGTTACTCTTGATGTAAGTAGCCTGTATACTAGTATCAAGCATGAGCTGGGTGTACAGGCTATTAAGCATTTTCTTAAAACACGCTCAATTTCATTGTTTTGCCATTCAGAAATGTTGGTGGAGATGATTCAATTTTGTCTTACCAACAATTTTTTTATCTTCAATGATTTGTTTTTCAGGCAGTCACAGGGCACTGCGATGGGCACCTGCTTCGCCCCCAGCTATGCGAATCTTTTCATGGGCTGGTGGGAGGAGCAGGTGTCCACGCATATGGTGGAATTTGAGAAGAACGTAGTCCTGTGGCTGCGTTATATTGATGACATCTTTTGTATTTGGTGTGGTGGTGTGGATTCAGCGAAAGAGTTTGTAAAGAAATTGAACAGTAATACAGTAAATCTTACTTTCACTGAACACATCAGTAAAACATCCATCGAATTTTTGGATGTTACCGTCTGTGTCAAAGGAGGAACTCTGGAAACTAGTCTGTTCCGTAAGGTGACAGCAGGGAACAGCATTTTAAGTGCCAGCAGCTCCCATCCCCGTAATTTAATCTACAGTATACCTTACGGGGAACTACTATGTGCGAAACGTAATTGTAGTACGGACAATGCTTTTAAAACAGAGCAGGACATTATGTGTCGACGTTTTAAAGAACGAGGGTATACCCACAGGATGATTGATGAGGCATGTGAGAGAGTAGAGAATGTCACCAGAACAGAATTGCTGAATCCCAACAGACAGAACGATACTGGAGAGACCATCAGATGTATTACTACTTTCTCTGGGCAGGCACAGGAAGTCCGTAGAATTTTTAAAAAGCATTGGCATGTTCTTTTAACTGATGAGCATTTGAAGACCCATCTCACCAGCAACCCACAGATTACCTTTCGCAAAAGCCGTTCATTACGGGATGAGCTCAGCCATAATCAGGTGTCTGAAAATGAAACGGGTAAAGACAAGGGCCAACCAGGTTTCAGGTGCTGCAAAAATTGCAAAGCCTGTTGTAAAAGCAATGGCTGTGTCAAACTCCTGTTACCAAATTCCAGTAGAGAATTTGTGATCAGGAAACCTCGGACCTGTAATACTGTGTCTATGTATTGATTTGTCCCTGCAATAAATGGTATGTGGGGAGTACTATCCATCGGGCCAAGAAGAGGGTATTAGAGCACCTCAGGGCCATTAGACATAACAGGCAGTACCCAGTAGCACGTCACTTCCATGAACATCACTTTCAAGATGAACAGTTAGTAAAAATGGTCGTGATTGATGCTGTTTTGATGGGGGTCAGAGGTGGCAATCATGAATTATCATTGCGTAAACTTGAATCAAGGTATAGACTTGATTTAGAAAGTTTAACACCGAATGGTCTTAATTCTAGTGAGGAATTAGCAGTCCACTTGTTAGATTGATTCTATGATATGTATATTTCTTGCAGTCTCCATATCCTTTCAGTAATTTTAACTTTTTCATTTTTAGGTTTGGGCACATTTTATATCAGCATTGGCAGGAAGATAAAAACTCCATGAGACTGTGTATGTTATGATGTTTGGAATGAATTACTGGATGACATGAGTACCATGAAATGTGTTAGGATTATTACCATCCAATTTCACAAGCCCACTTGGGCGATACTGGGGCAATATGTGGTAAAGATGGATGTTGTATGTCTATTTGGGCGGGATTGTTGCAAGACTTATATGCCTATTCGGGCGTTATTGGGATAAACTGTGGCAATGAATGATTCCGCATACCTATTTGGGAGGAATACTGTACCATTAATGGGCATGATTATTTACTGGACAGTTTAGGTCCCCAACAGAATTTATTACATTACCATTCATGAGTAAGCATTGAAAATATGAGTTGTTATACGGATTTTGAAACAGGCATATACTTACATTAAGTAGCGTACGACCGGAGATACTTCCAATATGGCTGCCAAATGTTGAAAGCTTTTTAAACGGAGGTTTTTTAGTCCTTTTTCTATTGTCACGGAAATGTATATAACACGTATTGATTGGGTTGTTGGTTATAGCGTGATCAAGGCTGATGCCGAAACGCGTTGCTTTTTGCTGCCATTAAAAAAACTTTATTGAGCAAGATTGGGTGTCCGAGTTTCCCTGCTGATGTGTGGAGGAATGGTGGAGAAAATATAACACAAATCTATATTCTCCTAATAGAGTGCTAATGCATTAGTTGTGTTTTTAATCAATAAAAATCTAGTATCACGTGTAACATCCCATATTGCCACACAACTGATTTATGCAGATAATTTTTTTTACCCAATTAAGTATTATATCCAAAGAAGTATGACATCACATGCCACTCAATGTTTCAAAATGAATACATACAGATCACTCCATGTGCCTGATTGAGTGTCAGCACTGGGTAGTTAAAGTTAGATCTGCTTTTCCATGGACGGAGTGCTTTTGGGTTTTCTAATAACTTTGGCGCCGTTAACAACTCTTCATGAAACTTTAGAAAAGAAGAGTTCATCCACCTCAGCTCTTTCCTGGAAAGTTTCAGGGTAATCCGTCAAGCGAGGGCAAGAAAAACAAGCATTGGCATAGCCAATAGGTCTCGCCTTTGGGACCTTATAAGTTTTAGCCATGCAACAGTTGATGTTGTTGCACCAAGGATATTGTGCTGGATAACTAAACACTTATAAGGTCCCAAAGGCGAGACCTATTGGCTATGCCAATGCTTGTTTTTAATGAGGATGCATACTCCTGTAATTGCATAGGTGGTCAAATGACTATGAGGAAGATAGACAGGTTTACCATACAAATAAGAAAGAAAAGCTTCCACTACACTAAAGCTACATCTAGCGCAGTGTGGGAGTGTGTTTGTAAATTGCATACAACTATGGCCAGGGCAAGATAACCTGTCAATACTAATTTGAGTGTTATCTTCAACTTCAGAGGCTGCTAGATTGACAGTGTGTATGAGAGCACTGTTGGGCTACAGACATGCAATAGATCCCAATAGGGTAACATGCTTAAGTTCCAAAATTGTTTTCTATATTGATAACATGTATAGTAAAAAAATTCTGATCTGTAAATAAAGTAAATATCCTCCAGAATCTTGGCCCTAACCCAGCTCTTTCTAGAAAGAATATACATGTGTATCAGGACCCAATGTAACATTCAGTTTCAACTAAAAGGCATCTTGTTGAAATCTAATGTGCACGCCCTTTCACAACACGTGCAAAAGCTACACGTTTTGTGAGACTGAATTTATCAAATAACAATGACATCTATTATATACAGAGCTATCAAAAGGCAAAACCTTCGTAGCCAGCAATAGAGTAAAAAAGTACAACGAAACTAATTATAAAGGACTGCTTTACAGATCATTCATAGAAGATCTAGAATTCATGAAGGCTAGCGTTACCTCCTAAGCAGATCGTGAATATCTGCATAACTCAACAGATCAACAATATGAATAGATTAGTCCTCGTGAAACAAACTGAATGGTTCCTTCTCACTCACTTCAGTACACGTTGCAGAGAAAGCTACAGTTCCAAAATAAAACTGCCGTGTTACGTCTCTGTTCCAGGGAAAGCAACATATTGGCAACACTAATACTTCAGTCTGCCTCGTGTTGTAAGGACCCCCAACTTATTAAGCGGAAGTCAGGGCTGTTTCCCAATATGGGTATTTAAAAATGGCACCACTACGAATGGTCCTGCCTTGTCAATTCCTAGAGTTCGCTGGGGAAGGGTGCACCTGGAACACCCGTGGCTAGTCTGTGCGCGGGATATGATCCGCCCCAGCTTCCAGGCGCTGATCCAAGATGGCCAGACACAGCAGCAGAGACACCTGATCTCTACCCTGGGTGTGTTTGAAACTAAGTGCTGCTAGTCATATGGCAGCAGCGCTTTGTTAAAGATGATGTTCTGCTTCCTAACAGTCTGGGGTACTCTCACTACTAGGCGTCAGACAATCGTGAATCAACCCTCCTTACCCACACACAGTAACACACCTCACTACCCGCCCCCTTATCACCCATTCCAGAATAAAACAAGCACGCGCTAAAAGTAAAAAAAAGTGTCGGAAAAAGTGAAAGCGTTTCACTTGCCGGAGCGAGCAGCGCCAGGAGCGATAATTGCTACCATATGGCGCCGCTCGCTCCCGCAAGTGAATCGCCAAACGTGCACGCGTTGCCATTGAAGGCAATGGAACGCGTGCACGTTTTTGGCTGAAAAGCCGAAGCGATTGCTAAAGGTCTTTTTGCCTTAGCAGCGCATGCGAGCTGCATAGGCGAGACCTAAAAAGGGCGGTCCCAAAACTGAAAATTCCCATAGACTTTTTTGGAAAGCGATTTCACAAAAACTACTGAACGGAATTGTACACAATTTGGCAGGAAGCTAGATCTTGGTCCACAAAGTGCGCTTTTTGTGATATGGGTATGAACCGTTTAGTAGTTGGAGATATTAAGCACCAAAAATATTTGTCTATCTGGACGGTTGGGTTCGAGTGACTCACAAGAGCCCCTCAAATCCAATAAAAAAAAAAAAAATGGCACCTTTTCAATTGGATCAAAGGGCTTTTACACAGTTCGGCCATCTTGCTCTTGTGAGAGCAAGGCTCTGATTTGCTGCCTGCAACATGAGGAAAAATGTTGCAGGCAGCCCTTACAGGACTCAGGGACTTAATGCCCTGTCCCTGTGGGGTGGTCCAAGAGGCCAAAATATAATTTTTTTCTTTTAAGAAAGTCGCAGTTCCATGAAACTCCCACAGGATCCCCACAAATTAAACAAAAAAAGATCTGGAGTTTACAGTATTCTATTATTTAGAGGGAGGGGGCATGTGGCCTTCCTCCCAAAAGCAGAAATGTGCCCGAGGACCCAATCTCCCGGGGACATATTAATCAAAAAATGGGAGTGGGACATAAGTCCCCCTCCCAGAGAATGTAGCGACCCCAGGGACCCCATCCAACAAGGCCAAACACATTACATTTAGGGGAGAGGGGTATGCAAGGAGAAACAGCCACTTCCACCAGGCGGGAACAATTCTGGCTGGGGCTACGGGGCCCTGAGGCTCCCCCGCAGCCCCCAATGATATGTTTTGTGGGTGCCCCAAGTGAGAACTGGGGCACCCACTTAGATTGAAAGAGGTCCTGACGATGGGGTCCCCAGGGCCGCTTGAAGCTCAGGGGGGAGCCATGTGCCCCCCCCTCAAAATATTGTTTTTCCCTGTCCCCATTTGGGCTTAGGTGGGGGAGGAGGTCATGCCCCCCCTCCCCTATAATTAGTGAATGGACACCGGGGATGGGTTTCCTAGGGCCCAATAGTGGTTTGGGTAGGATGCCAAGTGACACCCTCTCCTGGCAGGGAGCTGGCTGCATGTGACCAGCTTTGCGTGGAGGGGTTGGATGCAGGCCAGGCCATGCGGCCAACCCCACACCATGCACGGCCAAGGTCTATGCGTTTTGTGGGGTTGCATGTATGCCAGGAGTTGGGTGCAAGTCAGGCCCTGTGCCCAACTGCACTCAATTAGGGAGGGAGGGGGGCGGGGGAGGGGAAGAGGGTATTTATAGTTGGTAATAAAATATTACTTTACGTAAGAAATAAAAATAAAAAAACACCCTAGAAATTCACTCAAAAAACCCAAAAGGTTAAAGAAGCATAGTTAGGTGAAAATGTCAGTGACTAAGGTTAAAGGGACGTTATAGTTACTAGAGATACTATAACTGGTAAATTTCAGTGGCTTTTTGAGTTTAAAACATTTTGTCACTGAAATTTTCACTCAACTATAACATTCGAACCTTTAGTTTTTCAGTTCAGTGAAAATATATTTCACTGGGGGAAAAAAAAAAACACTGAAATTCCCCAGTTATAGTTATCTCTAGGAACCATAACTGGTGCCCTAAAGGACCTATAACTCGCACCCCCGCTATGCAGGGTTGTCAAAGATGTAATTTCAGATGTTGTAGGCAGGTTATCAGTGATGTCATAGATCATGTCAGGGGGTGGCAATATGTGGAATAATTAGGAGTGCATGTAGAGAGCGCAAGTTGTAGTTATTTTAAGGACATGTTATAGTTACTAGAGATAACTGGCAAATTTCTGTGTTTTTATGTTTGTTTAAAATGTCACGTTTTCACTGACATTTTTTTTTTTTACATAACTATACCATTATGTTAACTCTTGGTTTTGTCAACACACACCCCCTACCTACCTGGAGGTCGCCAGTAGATAGTTCTAGTTAGGACCATGTTTCCATAGGAGAAGAGTTTGACTTGCCTATCTTTGTCACAGTTTGACAAATCTTCATGAAATTTTCCCAAAAGAAGTGTGCGCATGGAAAGTTTCCAGGTGATCCGTCAAGCAGGGGGCCAAGAAAATGGTTTTGTACGAGTGAAATCTGAGCCCATCTATAACATCCCTGAAATCTTAGCTTTTCTCGGTGAATTTGTAAGGTTTTTTAATTCTATTTCCCCAACTATAGCGTGGTACTTACTTGCATGGTAAAGGTGTTGCGGGGCAAAGGATGTTTGGTAAATGTTGAATACCTCCACTTGATCCACTGAAATTAAATATTTGAATAAGCCTAACAACTTTACGATATCGCTGGAATTTTACATGGGCTGAGAAAATGTATAGCATGATAAACAAGATACTTTAGCTTCTTTCCAAAAAATGCTAGTGCTTTCCAACTCAAATTTGCCTTTATAATATTTAATGAGCCATAATCCTGCACTCTGTAGAAAGAAAACAAGTTTAAAACAGTGCAGTGTCTTTAATCAGCTCATTTATTACATTCTGAAGCAGTGCTTCGTCAATCTTTGTGTTTTGACTGTATTCTGGCACTCACGTAAACCAGCACAGCTCCAATTAAAACGCAAGCTTCGTAAAATATACTGCACCATAAAACTGAAGCAAAGACAATGCAAATAGGGACACTGGTTCCTTGAAGAATAGCAAAGGCTTAACGAACTGGTAAAGTACTAAGAGGCCAAATTAATGTAATGTACTAAGAGGCTGGACATCATATACAATGGAAATGTAATATAACTTGCCTTAGAGACCTGACAAAGATGGATTATTTTCAAACAGTTGGGAGCAATATTTCCCAAGATAAATTTTAATAAAATTATAATATTAGTTTGCATCTGTATAAAGCACAGAAAAGGAAACCGGGTATCTTCTATAACATATGCTTTCTCAAGTTACCAACTAGGCTGAGTCCTAAAGCAAACATTAGCTTGAACCAGCTCTGATAGGGTGGGCGACAAAGTAAAATATTGGCACAACATCTCTTTTGTGGTTAATAATAGTAACTATTAAAATGATATTTGACAGCCAAAACAAATCAGCCTTTTTACTTGGGGTGGGCAACATATTCCGTGCCACCGGCGGAATTTGCGGAATTTTGGCCACTCCGCATTACTCTTCTAATGTGGAGTTCCAACCAATTTCCTCCAGCCACCGCTTGGTGGAGTTTTTTTTCCTCACAGTCTGCTCGAAAACAGTAAATTGGCTAGCAAGATTGGGCATCCCCAAGGGTTGCTAGGAGGGTACCCAATGAGACCTCTCTAACGCAGGCAGTTACAACCATTCAGTGTCAGAAAACTGCCACTCAATTTTTCTACTTGAGCAGCGGCAAAATCAACTCTAGAAGCTGCACCCTTTGGCATGCAGCGTGGTTCTGTTCGTGCTGATTTTTCAGCCTGGAAAGAGCTTTTGCCGCTAAATCACCATGCGAGCAGCTCAAAGTGCCTATTTCAGCCTGTCCACAGAATTCTGCGGAATCTCGCCAAGTTTTTGTAACTCCACTGAATTCCGTGGAGTAAAACTCTGCAAGTTCCGCCCAGACCTACTTTTTACTTAGTCACATGTACAGAGGATCAAAGGCCCCTTCTGGATAGCCCTCTGTCTAAATTGCTCACATTTCTCCACATATACCTGCAGTGACGTTACCAGCTTCCCACACATACAAAACTATTTTAAACTATTCTAAAAGCTAACTATTCTAAAAGCTCTTGACACAGAAAATTGAGGAGCTGCAATGGGTAGTTTGAAGGGACATTTGTTAACAGTAGCTTGCACCATGTGCGCAGGACGGGACAGTGGGCAGTACTGGACCATGCAGAATCTTACATAGGCAAGAAAGTGATGCCAACGGTTCTCAACTATGCCCAGCTGAACTGGGGTGGTGGAGTGAGCTAAATAATGATGATGGATTAAACCCAGATCAGTTGACTGGGGGTGAGTGTTTGATTGGCTCAAGCGTTCCGTCCATCATCCCCTTTTGTATCGCTTTGTTCGCCCTAAGTTGGCGGGGGTATGCCCAGACGTGGGTCCCTTGCTCACTTTGCCACTGGATTCAAGCAAGCCTGGCTGATGACGGCTGGAATGCCAGAAACCGGTCCTAGGATGCTTGTTTCCGGTCCAGGGAAGACATGGCTTGGCAGTTCGGGCTGGACTGTTCCCATGAGGCACAGGGTCAGACTGATTTGCATATGGCCATGTCTGAACTGGGGTGGTGGAGTGAGCTAAAGAATGATGGATTAAACCCAGATCAGTTGACTGGGGGTGAGTGTTTGATTGGCTCAAGCGTTCCGGTCCATCATCCCCTTTTGTATCGCTTTGTTTGCCCTAAGTTGGCGGGGGTATGCCCAGACGTGGGTCCCTTGCTCACTTTGCCACTGGATTCAAGCAAGCCTGGCTGATGACGGCTGGAATGCCAGAAACCGGTCCTAGGATGCTTGTTTCCGGTCCAGGGAAGACATGGCTTGGCAGTTCGGGCTGGACTGTTCCCATGAGGCACAGGGTCAGACTGATTTGCATATGGCCATGTCTGAACTGGGGTGGTGGAGTGAGCTAAAGAATGATGATGGATTAAACCCAGATCAGTTGACTGGGGGTGAGTGTTTGATTGGCTCAAGTGTTCCGTCCATCATCCCCTTTTGTATCAGCTATTGAAACAGCACATTGGATAAAACAGGTCATACTGCTCAAACATCCCATTTCACACTTTGTCCAGTCTACAAACTGCAATACCCTTACCCAAAAAGTAATTTATTCTTGCTCCTTTTCATTATAAAATTAGATCTGCATTGCTGTCACTTTCTCCATGATGAGAGTTTTTCTAAATCCTAGATAACCTGTTTTGTAGCATAAAGGTGGCATGCTATGATCCTCCCCCTGTCCGGTCTCACCTCTGTGGCATACAACACTATATTTTATTTCTGATACTAACTCCTAGTTGTTAGGACTGTGTTGTATGTCTTACTTTCAATCAACATTAGAGAGAAGGGACCTCATTTAGATTTTGGCAGAGCAGGAGCAGCAAACGTGTGATTCTGCTTAGAATCAGGGAAGGGACAGGTCGGCCAGCTGAGGCTGTGTCAGTGGAAACCTTGGACTAATGACCCATCTGCTGAAGGAGTGTCAGTCAATGTGAACCAGAGTACCATTTCAGGACGGCAATAGACAGCCTGGTGGTCTCAAACTGTAAAATGACCCCCAAGCACAGGTAGGGAATGCCTAGCATGTTAGGACTAATATTTTTTTGTTTTTCAATAGCATCTTGCTTCGGGGGGGGGGTTTGTTAATCAAAAACAAAACTTTGCCAAGCATGTTCATTAAACATGGAGGGCGGCAGCCATGGCGGCTCTGCCCAAGGCACAGAAGTCCACACTTGCATGAGGGCAGGTTGTGTGTGGGGGAGGGTAGATCTCTAAATATGGTGTGTACTCTTCCACCAAGGGAGCAGAGATCATGGCATCCACTGACATGGTGAGCTGGTGAACCATGTGTCAAACTCTAACGGGAGCCCAAAGTCCAGTCTACTCTGAACATAAATTAGATATTTTTTCTGACCTTTAAATATTACCAAGGCACACCTTAAGTATTTAAGGTGGGAGAGGTTGAATATAGTTCAGGATTACACAAGCCAGTCTAAATAGGATCTTAATAGCAACCACGGAGAAGCACTCAAAACCGATATTGTGGTCACATTTTCTAATCGGGCAGCAGAGTGTAGAGCTACTGTGAGACAAGACAGCACAGACATCGGCACTCCACCTAGGGTTGCTTTGCCATAGTAAATATAGGAAAGGATTAGAGCTTGAAAACCGAAGCAGAAGTCAATAGGAGAAACATTAAGTTTTTAGTATAGTGAAGATTTGGCAGCTTTTTCTGTGTGATATTTCTTGGATTTCATTTAGAAGTTCATTCAGGTCAGTGCAGAATCTGAGACAGCTTCACTTCTGAGGGTAGAGTTGAAACCATCAGTTTGAAGAATTAGTAATGTATAGTTTCGGTAACCAGTCCTTGTTGAATTTAGATTTGCGATACTTTTAAAAACAGTATGCATTCGTTTTCTGATTTAGTGGAGAAAGTTAATGAAAATTAATATACGCAGCTGTAGGAAACAAGGGACGGCTCCTCCGTTATGGCAGAGGAGCGTCGCCCCACTGGCAGAGCCAGCAGCTAAAAAATAAAACTATATTGGATTATAGTTTTATTTTTAGGCAGCTCGCTCAGCCAGCGTGTGTGGGCTGGGGCATGGGAGGTGGTAGGAGGAGTGTCCTGTGTACTCTAAGTGCACATGTATGTTTGGCCGTCCATCTCAGGCCGACCAAAGCACACTTCGGTTTCTCCAGCCCGGCTGCACTGAGCAGCCGGACTGGAGGAACCCCACAGACTCCCTGGTCTGAGCAGGGCGTCTTTCTAGCCTGCTCAGGCCAATATACCGCGCTGCTCTGCAGGGAGTCTGATGCAGCCCCAGTGCATGCTGGGACACAGAAGAAGCTGCAGCACCCAGTGCAATGCGGGACATGGACATCAACTTAAAGTAAGTTTAATATTTTTTTTATTCTCCCCACCTCCCACACTACCTTTTGTATGTGGCAGCCACCACTGTAGGAAACAAACATTTAAAATGCAAACATCGGGGGCGTGGCCAAGATGGCGGCGGTGTAGGACGCTGGTTTGGGTCTCTCCGGCACCGCCACAACGAAGCATTGTTTTCGCACCCTTTTTCCCGGGCCCTATGTTTGAGCTGGGGGTTCCCTGAACGCCCGAGACCCGTGCTACACCTGGGGGTCTGGGGCCGGCAGTGAGCAGAGCTGTCGCGAGCCTGGGCCTTGCAGCGGTGGTGGAGTGCGGCTCCGGTCCGCGGCCTGAACAAGGAGGCCTTGCAGCGGCTAGCGAGGAACAGTGGCAGAACTGCCTGACCGAATCGGAGAGGTGGGCGCTGGCCGGAGCAGACGGGGGCCCGCTGCGCAAAAGGAGGGGTCTGCCCCCGGGAGGCTCGCGGGGCGGTCCTGCGTCCTTCGATGCCCTGGGCTGCGACAGAGCGCTGACGGGGACCCGGTGGACTCTGTACGGCGCTCGGAGGTGGGCCCAGTAGCCTCGGGCCGCACGCCGTGCCCCTGGCCCAGCAGCAGTGACGGGGGTGCCTGAAACCAGCAGAAGGGCCCTCGAGGAGACGGGGCGAGCTCTGACCCCGCACGCCTGCGGCGGATAGTGGCGGAGCCAGCAGATGCCATCTACAGTGAGTGCCCCCGCCATTTTACAGATCAGCGCCCGGCCATTTTCTCAGTGAGGGGCTCATCACTTACTGACGCCAGGGAAAGCGAAAGCATGTAGGTGAGGTGTGGTACAGAACATAACCGTCAGCACCAAGTGACCTTCGTTGTGTGGAGTGCTTGATGCAGAGCGGTGGAGGACTGGATGGACAGTGGACTGTGCTTTAAAGGGCCGCAACAAGAGGGGGGTCACACAATAGAAGCTCCAGGAGTGCTGGGGTTTGCGGGCCCCGCGTGGGCAGCTGGAGGCGGCGTCGGAGCGCCGCGGGGGCCACCCTGGACAGCGCATCAATTGCTGGCGCAAGTAGTGAAGCTTGAGAGAGTCCCCCGGGGTGTGAAGTCGGAGCCTACCGTCGTGGTTTCTTCCCAGATACACACCGCAGGCAACAGGGCCGTTTGGCATATTGGCCCTCACACATCACGGAGACGGAGAGGTTGGGCCTGCCCACCTGCAGAGCGCGTTAATGGTGATAGCTGGCGAGGGCGATATCCCTCGAAAACACTCCAGTGACCGTTGCGCGGGGCTGCGGCACGCGCGCTCAGTTGGCGAGGCCAGCCATGGCAAACTCCCGCACCAAGAAAGAAAAGTCGCTGAAAGACATGCTCACGAAGCAACAGGGGCCCTCCACGTCTTCAAGTGAGAAGAATCAGGGGCTGGAGACGACACCCCAGCCACCAAAGCCTTTATGCTGGAGCGGTTTGCGGCCATAAAGGAGGACATTCAGGAGCTAAAGGGTCAACTAGCTGCAAACCTCAGATGTGTGGAGAGATGTGGATGGCCTCGGGGAGCAGGTGGCCACGTTGGAGGAGCACGATCTCGGCCAGGGTGAAGAACTCCACCAACTGCAACAAGACATGTTGCGCCTTCAGGAACAACACCTGGACCTGCAAGCACATGCCGAAGACTTCGAGAATAGATCCCGGCGCAACAACGTGCGATTCAGAGGTGTGCCGTGGAAGGAAGAGGGAGACTGAGAGCCTACGTGGATGCGCTCTTCCAACAGGTACTTGGCGAGGCCCAACCAGTGGACATTCAGATGGATCGGGTTCATTGGGTGGGTCTCCCGTGGGGTGCCGGCTCCGCGCCATCGGACATCCTTGTGTGCGTGCATGATTTTCAACTAAAAGAACGCATCATCCGTAAAGCACGAGAAACGCAACCCCCGAGTTTTCGTGGGCGCACACCAGCGATATATCAGGATCTAGCAGCCTCCACGCTCATCAAGTGACGAGACTTCAGAGCAGTTACCACGCACTGGCGAGAACGCGGGATCCCCTACTCGTGGGGCCACCCTTTCCGAATCATCTTTAAATTAAACGGGAAGCTACACCAGATCCGCTCACTGGCAGAGGCCACGAAATTGCTCGGGCTTGATGCTGAAACCGCTACGGACTCCGCAGCTCAGCAGCAGAAGTCTACTCCTCGTCGTGCAGCTGAGTGGCAGAAAGTTAGCAAACGTGGCACGATCCCGAAGCCAGATCGAGCAGAGATGAACAAGGAGAGCAGCAGTGATTTCTGAACTTGCGCAGGTCACGGAGCAGCCGGAGGACTCTTGAGGTAACCCGTGCAAGGCACTGTGGGGGGCCCCTATGGGACCGATGGGAGCCAGTGAGATACTCTGGCTGGGCCCTGGAATTGGGGGGCTTACCGAGGTGTCGGAGAGGCGCTAAATAGGTCCAGCTGTTCTCTGACACCCTGTCTGCCGGCGGGCGGGTACACGACTGGCCTACGATAGGTCATCCCGCTGCCCGTGCCATGTCCCATTGGACTTTCCTCTTCGACAGACTTTGGTCGTTATTGTTTTGGGGCATCTGTCCCGCTTTGTTGGGGATGTTGTTGGGGGCGGTTTGGGTGGGTTTTTCACTTGGGGTCTCCGCACCAGCCAGCCTGTCAGCAATGCCTCTAAGCCCTCTCTAGGCAACACACCTAGTAATAGTCACAAGCAACAGCGCATTTCCCCAGCCCACATCCGGGACATCACACCTCATCGATGGGGAGAGACCTCAAGGTAGTTAGCCTTAATGTTCGAGGCCTCAATAATCCAGTGAAGAGGTTAGCGGTGTTGTCCCTCCTAGCGGGTCTAGAGGGCGACATATGTCTCCTGCAGGAGACTCACCTCCTTTCCAGAGACACCACACGGATGCGCGATAGGTGCTTCCCCCGGCAATTCTGGTCTGTAGGACAGTCTAAAAAGAATGGGGTGGCTATACTGCTAGGAGCTAGTTTCCCCGGGAAGGTGGTGGCGACAGTGGCCGAAATAAAGGGGCGCCTCTTAGCCATTAGAGTACAATGGGGAGGGGGAGGGGGGGGCGGGGGACTCACTTTACTATAGCCTCTTTATACGCCCCTAATGCCCAGCAGGAACCCTTCCTCCTTTCCGCCCTTACAAAGATTCTCACAACACCAGACGCAGCAATTTTGGTGGGAGGGGACCTGAACCTAGTCATGAGTGCTGAAATGGATAGATCAGGGCAGCCTGTAGGGCAGGCTGGGGAGCTTTCCTCCAAGGGGCGGGAATGGTTGAGGGACAATGGCCTGAGTGATGTATGGCGCGCACAGCACCCTGGGGAGCAGGACTATACCTATTACTCTGCGGCCCACAAGACGTATGCAAGACTAGACCATTACTTGGCCTCAACCGCTTTACTCCCTATACTACACACAGCCACGATAGAAGCGCGCTCTCTCTCTGATCACGCTCCCATCTCTGTCCACATCCCAGCGCCACGCCCGCGTACATTCACCCCGAGCTGGCGTCTTTGTGAGACCCTATTACATTCAGACGAGACGATGCAGCGCGTTCGAAAGACGATCAAAGACTACTTGACACACAACGATACAGATACGACGTCCTTGTCCAAGGTTTGGGAGGCACTGAAATTAGTCACTCGGGGAGAATTTATTGCTATCTCCGCGGCGTATAACACGCTCCGCAAAGAAAAGCGCGCGGAGCTTGACAAAGAGGTTCTAGAACTTGAAGCAATCCATAAGCGCACCGGAGCCTCGAGAGTCTGGAAAGAATTGAAAAACCGGAGGCGCATGTTGAAGCACCTAGACTTAGACAGGGCAGAATATGCCCTTCTCCATCACAAATTCTTCCTAAGCAGTGACAAGTGCGGCAAGATGCTAGCACACCGCTTAAGAGCCAAAGGCAAGCCTCTCAGATCCCTACTATACGGGATCACATGGGGGTGGAACATGCAGCAGATGAAAATATAGTTGACGCCTTCCGCCAGTTCTATAGTACACTGTACTCGGGGCAGGACCCACCCGCTCGGGACCCCCGGGTATACCTAGACACTTCCGAGCTCACACCCCTTACTCAACACACAGCAGACGGGCTGGAGGCGGAGATCAGAATAGAAGAGGTGATCACGGCCATCGCCAGACTGAAGGTGGCTAAATCGCCTGGGCCAGACGGGTTTCCAGCCTCCTTTTATAAGACTTTGTGTGGAGCTGGCTCCCCTTTTAACCAGATTGTTCAACTCATTTCTGGAGATGGGTAATGTTACCCCCTCCATGTCTGAGGCAGCCATTACTGTAATCCCGAAACCAGGGAAAGATGCAAAGGATTGCGGCTCATACAGGCCTATCGCCCTCAATATTGATGCGAAGATATTCGCGGGGGTCCTGGCAGCCAGACTTAACCCCCCCCCAATGGCCAGATTAATAGATCCGGATCAAGCAGGCTTCATTCTCACGCGCCAGAGGGGGGGGGGGGGGGGAGAGAACACCAAACGGCTCTTCCACCTTTTGGACAGTGCGCGGAGATCGGATAGAAAGGCCTTCCTACTAGCCATCGATGCCGAGAAGGCATTCGATCGGGTGGATTGGGGATATCTGTTCGAGACATTGCGTTGCTTTGGTTTCGGGAGAAACTTCCTTCAGTGGATTCGGTGTATCTACCAGGCTCCGTCGGCCTTTGTGCGCGCTAATGGCTGCAGATCCTCGCTCTTCCCGATCTCCAGAGGGACCAGACAGGGGTGTCCCTTGTCACCGCTCCTGTTCGCACTCTACATGGAGCCCTTTGCCCAGCGCATTAGGGCGGATCAACGCATTGTAGGCATGAAGTTTGGGGCGGATATTCACAAAATAAGCCTATATGCTGACGATGTGATTTTATCCCTTATGTGCCCCCAGACATCGCTACCGGCGTGGATGACGGAGCTCTCGGTTTTTGGGGAAGTGTCGGGGTTTAAAGTGAACCTGCATAAATCCATCATCCTGAATATAGCCATCCCCCCCCCCCGAAGAGGTCGCTGTGCTGGAACAACAATTCCCATTTCGCTGGACGCAGAACAAAATACTGTATCTGGGTAT
The DNA here is from genome assembly GCA_963921515.1 of Calotriton arnoldi. NCBI lineage: Eukaryota > Metazoa > Chordata > Amphibia > Caudata > Salamandridae > Calotriton > Calotriton arnoldi. Next base: position 745,932 of record CAWUFW010009509.1, read on the forward strand.
CCGCCTGGCCCAGACACTTGCCCGCACAGTGGTGTTTAATTACTCGACACTGTTGGAGCAGACGACCAAGGCACTGGATGCCTGGTCAAGGCTACGACTTGCATGGTTTGGATGACTAGCGGCGGTGAAAATGTCTGTTCTCCCGCGCATTCTCTACATTTTTCAGATGTCAGATGTTACCTATGGCGCCACCGCCCCGAACAATTAAGCAATTACAAGCCCTCATCAATAAGTTGGGGGGGCGGGGGGGGGGAAGAGAAGCCACGACTCACTCGCACAGATGACGCGTCCGAAACCGCAGGGTGGGCTGGGTCTGCCCCTAATTGGAGGATACTGCCAAGCCACATGCCTTCAATACTTGGTCGAATGGAACAGACCACTATCGGACAAACACTGGAACTTTATGGACCAGTCTGTGGCGGGCAGAAACATCTGGAGAGAACTATGGTTACCCCGCAAACATAGGGCTTGGGGTCTTTACTCCTCGCCGGTCTGGTCACCAACACTCAGGGTATGGGACAGAGTAGCGATCCAAAGGGGCTGGACCTCTTTCCCCTCACCAATGACCCATTGTAGATAACCCGGACTTCCCCCCCGGGTCAGGACTCCGTGGTTTTCCAGCGATGGCAAGAGCAGGGCTGCAAGCGTGTGGGGTTCCTCTTTGACATTGAGGGACTGATCCCATTCACGCAGTTGTGACAAGATTACGATCTACCCGACTCAGACGTGTACTCTCACCGTCAACTAGTGCACTGGGTCACGGGGCCTGCTAACTATGCTCCAATGTCAAGACTGCTTACAACGTTTGAGAAATGGTTGATGCGCAAGGAGGATGACCGTCGCCTCATATCAGAGCTGTATTCCATGCTTCTGACTGGGCCTAGCAGGCAACGCACCAGGGCACAGATCCGCTGGGAAACTGAACTGGGTAGACCACTCTCCCTCAAAGAATGGGAACGTATCCTATATCGCACACACCACACCGCACACAGTGTATCCGGGGCTGAATCCTCCTTCAAGATCTTCTCATATTGGTATTACACGCCTGCACGAATACATAGTTGGGACAAAAGCAAGACAGACCAATGTTGGCGGGGAGACGGGTACTCTAGCGCACCTGCTCTGGCATTGCCCGAAACTACAACGCTATTGGGCAGAGGTCTTAGATAACATAGATGCGGCATTTGACATATCCCTACCCCGTGCTCCGGAGCACACCCTCCTCGGCCTCTCACACTCCAAGGCCTTCCCATTAAAATCCCTTAGAGTTAGACAAATAGCATTAGCGCTGCTAGCGGCCAGACAGGTCATCTTAGCACAATGGGGCACAGTGGCAGCACCTGAGCTGCTGACCTGGGTACACCGTTTGTGGCATCTCTTAGCTATGGAGCGCTTGTCCCTTGGAGTGGAGGGTAGAGGGAGGGACTTCGCTACACTGTGGGCTCCCTTCATACACCTATTGACACGTGATATGAGAGAAGTCACATGCCCTAAGTATTTGCAGGTTCTGCGCTTTCTGCCGATGGAGAAAGCGCCGGCGGACGCTACATCAGAGGGGTAGATCATGGGGCTCATCTTAGGTCTATGGTACATGCTCAGATTCAATCGTCGAGGCATTAGCTGGTGCGGAGGGTGGGAGGTTTGGGTAATGGGTTTGCTTTCTCATTAGCTATTGATTGTTATATTTGTATGTAAATATTCCCCCCTTTTTTTTTTTGTCTCTGAAAACTGGAAGACGCCAATTATTGCCTGCCAAATATGAGAAATACGCGGCCGGCCTCCGGGTTGTGGCTTAAACACTGTGTATCTGTTACTAATGTTCGCTCTGCCGGCCACCGGATGTAGGCAGGAAGCTGTGTTCCACAAGTATATCTTCCTTCCAATAAACAGATTGATTCCTAAAATGCAAACATCTTGAAGGAAGGTCATTTCAAGGTGGATCTGGGCCATATTGGTGGACAGGCCCTGATCTCCGCTGCCATATCCGTTACCAATTACTTCATTTGTTAAGTTATCTGCGAAATCATGTGAGTAGCACATGGAAGAGGCTCCGACTGTGATCTTTAACATACCAGGAAAATGTAAGTGTTTTTAGGTCTTGCATCACAACCATGCCCTTTCAACTTGCATTTAGAGCATTTCTATTTTTGTAAAAAAGAAATAATGGTATTTACTGGAGTAAAGCACCTTACTTTCCCTTTCACAAAGTTATTCCTCTTTTTGTTTAGTTTAGCATTCTGAAAATAGACTTTGGCACCTCACAAAAAGTGAAACACTGTGCACAACCCTTAGCTACACACTGTGGCCTCCAGCTAGCTGGGTCCTTCTATTTACATATTTCATTTATGAAAGCTCATAACGTACTTGCAAACATTAATTTGGTGTAATGGAGTGCTGGATGTCAATTGCCTACTTCAGTCAAATAACTATGAGGTGGAAGTGGTTGTTGAGTTGTAATATTACTGTAATATTGTTGCTTTGTGGTGGTGTTACTGTGCTGTTAATGTGCAGTGTCCTGGTGCTGTGGTTTGGTTGTATTGCATTGTGTTATATTATTATGTGGTTTCTTTTATTGTTTTGTATTGTGTTTGTGGAGTAGCATTGTGTTTTATATATTCTTGTGTTAGGTCATTGTGCTGTGCTTTTGTTGACTGCTCCAGTTAGCTAAAGTTGTTAGGGCATGGTACAGTTAAGCTTTTGTACACCCATGACTTAATTTTGCGAACCAGTTCAAAGACCTCTGATTAAAATTAAATAGGAATCAAATGACAGATGCATCTTCAGGACACGCTTGGTGTTACTGTTTTTAGCAGTTTTAAATTGTGCAGAGTGAAAAATTCAAAGGTGAAATGCCAATGTTGGCTTCTTTGATCAATCTGCAGGAGACGTGTAATAAAGCCCCTTCGCTAAACAGACGGAAACCCATTCCAAATTTTGGCAGATTCATAAAACGGTGACAAATTTACAAAAAAACAACAATTTCCTATTGAGGAGTCAAGTTTACTATAACCACAGGATGTTTTTTGCACACACGGGAAATATATATATACATACACAAATATGGAAGGAATACCACCAGCACATAAGAGACACCAAGCGGTCCTTCATCAAGAACAAAATCCACACCAACGCAACCAACGCCAAAGAACTTTTCAACGTTATACAGCAATTCACCAAACCCCCCCAGCGTAGCCACGGACGTCACACCTTCCCAGGAACTCTGCAACAAGCTCAGCTCCTACTTCCATCTGATAATCAAGGCCCTCTACGACAACTTCAACGAACAGACGCCCGTCACCACCCCCCTCGCCACGACAGACAACGAGCCAACCCTCGCGGCCTGGAACCCCGCCAAACACATCATCGCAACCATGAAGAACACCCACTCAGGAGCCCCCACAAACCCCTGCCCACCGCACATCTACCACAGGGCCGCCATCACACCCAAACTAGGACGGACCATCAGCGCCTCCTACAAATCCGGCATTTTCCCAGTCGACTGGAAGCGGGCAGAGGTCAAACCCCTCAAGAAACCCACGGCCGACCAGACGGACCTGAAAAAACTACCGGCCCATCTCTCTCCTCCCCTTCGCTGCCAAAGTCACCGAGAGACTCGTAAACGCTCAGCTGACCGCCTTCATCGAAGAGAACTCCATCCTAGACTCCTCCCAGTCCGGATTCCGCAGCAACCACAGCACCGAGACCGCGCTCCTCGCTGCCACTGATGACATCCACATGCTACTCGACCAGGGACACACGGCAGCCCTCATTCTACTAGACCTTTCCGCTGCTTTCGACACCGTCTCACATCGCACTCTCGCAGCCAGACTTCACAACGCAGGCATACGAAGAACCGCCCTCAACTGGATCCAATCCTCTCTCTCCGGCAGAACCCAGAGGGTCAGACTCCCTCCCTTCCTCTCCGAACCCACGGAGACCAACTGCGGAGTACCCCAAGGATCATCGCTCAGCCCCATGCTCTTCAACATCTACATGGCCCCCCCTCGCCGCCATCGTCAGACAGCATGGGCTCAGCATAGTGTCTTACGCCAACGACACCCAGCTCATCCTCTCCCTCACGAAGAACCCCGAAGACACCAGACTGCTTCCAGGAAGGAATGAAGGACGTCGCAGCCTGGATGAAAGATAGCTGCCTGAAGCTCAACTCGGAGAAGACAGAGGTCCTCATCCTCGGACCCTCCACCTCCGCCTGGGACAACACCTGGTGGACCTCCGCCTTGGGACTCCACCCACCCCTACAGACCATGCACGGAACCTCGGCATCATCCTTGACTCCTCCCTCACCATGACCCGCCAGATCAATTCCGTCGCCTCCACCAGTTTCAACTGCCTTCGCATCCTACGTAAGACCTTCAAATGGATACCCCCGAATACAGAAAGACCGTCACCCACGCACTCATTACCAGCAGACTGGACTACGGCAACGCCCTCTACGCCGGAATCAACAGAACTCTTCTACACAAGCTCCAAACCATGCAGAACGCCGCAGCCAGGCTCGTCCTCGGGACCCCACGGCACGAACACATGACTCAGCACCTACGAGACCTCCACTGGCTCCCCGTCGAGAAGAGAGTAACCTTCAAACTTCTCACCCACACCTACACCTACAAATCCCTCCACAACACCGGACCCAAATACCTCAACTAAAGAGTCTCCTTCCACGTACCCAAAAGGAACCTCCGCTCCGCTGACCTCGCCCTGGCAGAGACCCCCTGCATCCGCAGAAACAGAGCTGGCGGAAGAGCTTTCTCCTACATCGCAGCCAAGACCTGGAACGAGCTCCCAGTTAACATCAGACGCTCCCCGACCCTGCACACCTTCAGGAAGAACCTTAAGACCTTGCTCTTCAACTGAACCGGAGCTGCACCCCACCCCAACCGCGCCCCAGCGCCTTGAGACCCTCACGGGTGAGTAGCACACTTTATAAACCAGATTGATTGAAATATACCTGGATCTGCATCTATACACACACACACACGTTTATTACAGAAACCAGAATGGCGACTGAAGTTATGGTTTAGTCATTCTTTCTACAGAAAATGTTTGAGATGTGCTATTAACTGATGTGTCTGATAAATCTGCATGAAATTTAGAACACTGCAGGGTTAGCCAAGTTTCAAGAGGTCAAGCTGTGTGCAGGTCAGTTTCGGTTCAGAAATGTGACACGAAACATTCACAAAATTATATTTCAGCGAGTGGTGCTGAAAATTTCTCAGTGGGGGTGCTACCATCAATGTTACATCACTGAAGTCATAGGGATTGTGATAAATCAAGTGTCACACTAATAACAAGTACAGCAAATGAGCCAAGCCAATTTAGCAGGAGTGTGTTAAAGGTGTGATACATATGTAGCCAGTGGTGCAGTTTGGAGCACACTGTCACAAATGTATTTGCTAAAGCATGGCGTGGTAGCGCAAGGTCATTTGTCGACCACACATTTTCCATTGAAATGGAAACAAAAATTTGAACGATAAAACTATATAGCACACAACCAATGTGTGGAACTGATCACTTGGTGTGCAAATGATGCATATTTGCTATAAAGTGTCTTGATCCTATTAAGATCTTACTTTTCACCACACTTCAGAATTACAAAAATATATGCTTCATTAGAGCTTTCCGAACCACTGGTATATTTTGAAATATTTGTACAGTTAATTTAAGGTATTTAAATATTTGTGGTAGAAAAAAAACTGCCATCCTACTGCCTTTCCTTTCACACTCCTTGTACCACAGCAAGATTGTCAGACAGTTCACTTTACTTTCAATGACTGCAAAGTGAGAGGATTTTGTAAACACCAATCTAGACATTAAAAGAAACAGCAATGCGTCACAAGACATAGCCTGACATTTGACCCCTGTCTTTGAAGGCATAGCAAAGGTGACAAGAAAAAGTAGAACATAAAGGCATCTTTATTGCTCATTCACCTTCTGATCTTAAACACTTATTTTACAACCCCTACTTCCAGCACCTGTGATTTTGGTTCAGTTTCTTTTGAAAGATTTGAGAATCCTACTAACTTGATACAGATTGTGAATGGTCTTAAAACGTTTCCAGCTCTCCTTTAGGTTCCAGTTAACCTCAGACTATTCATAGTGTTTTTACCTGCATCAGTGCGAGGCAGGGTAGTCTAGAACCCAGATCATTCAACTTTCTCTTTTGCAGTGCACCTAGGTGCAAAGCATCCCCTGAAAACAAGCATATAACTAACAAAACAGGGCACTTAAAGGGAGCATTCAGTCTTCTTAAAATGTCAGTCTTTTGCTAAACTTCTGACCGACTGATTAACCTTAAACAATATCTAATGATTTGTACTTCAGGAAAGACAAAAGGAGCACTCTACATACATCACTTAGAACTGGGAAGAGGCTCAATAATAGGTTTTATAGCTCTTCCACCTAAGTCAGTTTGTATGGCAGAGAGTGTCAAGTTGGAACAAGGAAAACTCACAGCCCACACCTCTGACCAACTGGTTTCCGTCAACACTGGAAAACTACAGATTAGCACAGATCCATATTGTGTGGAAAAAAGATTTAACTCATTTTATGGGGCATTTGCCCGTTTTTAATATTTGGAGGGAACATTTAAAGTAAAGGTGTTGCAAGACCAATCAGGTTAGTACTCAGTCTCCACTTCAGATGATAAATTTTCTACTAAGGGCCCAATTATCACTTTCGGCAGTCCTGGAGTGGGCGGCATGCCATTGCTCTCTTCCAGGACTGCAGAAAACCACCGCCGCCCACCAGATTACAAGTAATTTTGTGGTCTGGCGGGAGAGCCGCGTGGCGGTCACGCAGCGGTGCTGTTTAAAGGCTCATTGTCTGCCTTAAACAGCACTGCTGCGGGACCGCCAGTGCACTTTCCTGCACAGGAAGAAATGGGCCATGTCGTGCTTTCCTTCCGTGCAGGAACTGGGGTTGCATAACCACAGGGGGCACAACAGGTGCCCCCGTGCACAGAGGCACAAGAAAACCTTATAGGGCTCCCTTTGTTGCCTTGACGCTACCTTTTTCATGGCGGTGTGAGCACCATGAAAAGGATGGTGGCAAGGCAACTCAAAATCTGTTCGGTGGTGCCGCTGCGGAAGCGCCAGCATATTTTGGCTTCGAGCCACGGCCAGACTGCCGCAGGATCCTTGATCCGCGGCGGTAGCAGCTGTCTGACAGCCCTACTTATAATACTGCAGGCGGTACCGCAGTGTGGCGGTGGTCGGACCGCAACCATGACTATAATAAGGCCCTAATATAGGAGATGAGTTATGTAAAGAGGCAGGGTGTGCATGCCAATCACCCTGTGTAAGGATGATGGTCCCCGATCATTTTCCTTCATCCCTGAAGGTTCCGGTCTCCTTAGGTCGGTCTCAACAGTGCAGCGGTCTGAAAGTCCAATTCTTACCAATTCATTAACATACACCGAGTGGGCTTGGGCAGTGCCCAAGAGGAGTACTGCACTCTAGTTTCATGCTATTTGGTGCATCCTATTGCAATGCATGAAGGACTATTTTACATCTCCACAATCATTAAACATTCAAGTCTTGGTCATATACCATTATATGCATAAAGCGATCCTTGTTTACCACTAATCAGCCTCTTTCTGTCATGACCATTTTCATTTCTGGACTCCTATGTGAGCAGACCCGCACATGAAAGCAGTCCGACTGCTTATCATTGTCACTGGGGCAGTCTCATTTTGGGTTTTTTCCATCAATTTAATCTATTAGCGTCTTCTCACTGCCATTGGGCATTGTTTTTTTTTTTATTTTAAAGTTGAAGGCACAGAAAGGTTTATTATATTTCTATGCCCTAGAAACAAATGTAAGACTATATTACAGGCATCCTTGCCATCAGACCTTCATTTCACATGGAAACAAAACAGAACTATAGACAAGGGAGTCAAATACAGATCCAAAAGACACTTTGCATATTCCAACTAACATGATAAAGCACAGGCATGCACAAATGTGCACTTATGCATGTATGTGATTGCATGCTCTACACCACAAAATTCAGTCCTATAGGAACAGCCAGTGCTTGTGGGACTCTGGCCCTTGGAGGAGGGGACAAACTGCAAATTGGCATTCCTCCAAAACACCATTTTCAGGTACCCGAGAGGGAGGACAATCAAACAGCATTTGTAAAGCACAACACTGTCACCCCTAGGGGTTTCTGGCTGTTGTGTCTCAGAAGAGCCAGGTCTTGAGTCCCTTTCTGAAGTCTGCCAGTGAGGGGGCTGTATGGAGCTGGAGGGGGAAGGTCGTTCCAGGTCTTGGCAGCGATGTGGTAGAAGGAGTGGACACTGCTGCAGCTGCAATGGATGCAGTGTGTGAGAAAAGGAGCACAGGTGTCTAGCGGGTTGGTGGAAGTTCAGCTGATGGTTGATGTAAGCAGGTCCTAGGTCGTGGAGGGCTTTGTAGGCGTGCATGAGGATCTTGAACTGGCATCTCTTCTGGATGGGGAGCCAGTGGAGGTCTCAAAGGTGGGGGGTGATGTGGGTTCGTTTGGGGAGGTCCAGGATGAGTCTGGCTAAAGCGTTCTGTATGGTCAGGAGTCTTTGGAGGAGCTGGGTGGAGATGCAAGCATAGAGGGTGTTGCCGTAGTCGAGGCAACAGGTGGGGAGGGCCTGAGTGATTGTTTTTCTGGTGTTGGTAGGGGTCCATCTGAGGATTCTGGGGAGCTTGCGAAGTGTGTGGAAGCAGGAGGAAGAAACTGCGTGGACTTGTCGTTTCATGGTCAGTTGGCTGTTGAGGATGATGCAGAGGTGTGTCTGTCCGAGTTCTGCAGGCCACCAGCTGTGGTCCCTTGTGGAGGTGTTCTTCCCAAAGATCAGTACTTTGTTTTTTTCGGAATTGAGGTAGAGGCAGAGGTCTCATCCATTTGGCTACTTTGGTCATGGCATAGCGGAAGTTGGATTTGGCGTTGGAGGGGGGTCGTCTGTGAGCAAGAGGATTAGCGGAGTGTCATCTGCATAAGAGATTATGTTGAGTCCATGGGATCTGACGTCGTCTGCGGGGGTGGGGAGGTGATTCATGTACATGTTGAACAGGGTGGGGATGAGGGATGATCCCTGTGGTATGCCACATATGATGTCTTTGGGTGCAGAGGTGAAGGGAGGTAGACAGATGCTCTGTGTGCATCCTGTTAAAAAGGAGGCAATCCACTCGAGGGTGTTTTGCTATATACCTATGTTGTAGAGTCTATTGATGAGGGTGTTGTGGGAGACTGTGTTGAATGCTGCGGAGAGGTCGAAGAGGATCAAGGCCGCAGTTTCTCCACAGTCAAGGAGTGTTCTGATGTCATCTGTGGCAGAGATCAGTGTGGTCTCAGTGCTGTGGTTGGAACAGAATCATGATTGTGAGATGTCCAGTAGGTGGTTCTGTTCCAGAAATTCAGTAAGCTGCTGACTGATTGCTTTCTTGAGTACTTTGGCTCAGTTTCCCCACTCTGCAGTCTCAAGGGGTTACCCCACCCCCCCTCATTTATGCATGTTGCTGGTGGCAGCAAATTCATAAATTTTAGGGTCCACAGTAGCACTTGAAGTAGCTGCCTGATGACCTCTTCATTTATGTGAGCCCGGTAGGCATTCATGATCTCCCTCTGGACAAAGCTTGCCATAGTAGTTTCTCCTTTAGCAACAATGCCTATAATGTAGGTTTTCTACAAATGCTAGACGTGAAACAGGTAGAAAGGTGGTGACGTAATTATGACATATCTAAACTAGCGCCCACAGGGAGGAGACATTTGTGCCCTAGGATTCTGCATATTATGTAACTTAAGGGGATGAATGTGTGCAACAAATGTTAAAATTAGGCATAATGGCCTTACATATCCACAAGTTTGCTGAACGTGAATAGACTCCCTCGTCGACTGAGAAGGAAGGGTCGGTTGTAGTAATAAATTAAACCTTTATTAAGCAATAATCCACAATTAAGATCTAAACAATCTGAGACAAACTTAACATATAGATAAATAACTTAGTGTGAGGTTAAGAGGACAAACCAGATGCAAGTGCTGTTCAAGAGCCCAGTACCCACAACTTTTTCCAAACACAATACTCTAAAACAAAGCTACTTTAGCTACACACCTTAATTGACAAAAGACAAAATTAAAAAAAGTCAATAAGTTCATTCTTTGGCTTTGCCCCACTCAAATGGACACCAGCTTTCCAGGAACAACCCTATCACATGACATCCCGCTGTTTTTTTCTTTTCCATGTTCATAGTGCACAGTACACTTGGTCATTTCACTGTGATTTTTCCCCAGAACATTAAAAGGAAAAGTAATAACATATCACAAGGGTTAAAAAGAATAAGCCATGAACCCACTGAATAATGGCAAAAGGTTTCTAATGTCAAGAATTCCCACAGCCAAACCCATTTATTCATCAGGCCCGGACTCCCTTGGACAGCTCCCCCAGGTGGGATTTCAAACACTGACTGTTGTATGCAAAGCCTGATGGTTCAAAATCTTAGTTATGATGCGATTAAGGAATTCTGGTTTATGGGCTAGGAAAATGGCTGTCTTATCTAAAATGGGGGCATGTCAGCTTTATGGAGTCTGTGGACAGCATATATATTAAAACGAATTGTAACCAAGTTCCATTGATGCATCACGGGGATATTAAAAAATTGCAATACATTTAACCCAAACTTCTTGCGGCCCCTGAAGTTGGTACAAGTTTATGTTCATAAAGTTCCTATGCTTTCCTTCTCACCAACCAAGTAGATTCCCTTTACTCCCAGGTTTCACTGCTAAATGGAAAGCCGAAGGATAATATGCAATTTCAGAAGTTGGTCAAGTAGGACTCTGCCAAGGCAGCTTCAAACTGGGTAACTTCATCCAGATGGGGACTCTAAAAAGGGGTAAAACAAAATAATTGTTTTATACAGCTGTTCACCAATACATCAACATGGCTGCCAAGCGCTGACGGATTTCAATAACAAATTTAGCCATACTGCACAATTTCACCTATAATCATCCAAGTGTGGGAGCGCCACGCGTAATTCAGCACACGAAGGTGCACTGGAGATAGATGTTCGATAGGACTGACGTTTCAAGCTACTAAAATTCCCAATTACATCATCACAATAATGCAGCATTTGATATAGTTTTATATTTCAGAATAGATCCATCAAATTTATTTTTGCAAAAATTTGAAATCCTCCACTGTTGACAAAGAGAAGGATCCCCAGAGTAAGCATTACCATCCAAAGTAGAACATTTATTTTGTGAACTCAATTACCCCGGAGATGGTCACATTTCAGTGCCCTGCCATGCATCAACCTGTTCGATGACAGATCACCACTAGTGTGTTTGTCAAGTTGTATCACACTGCTTCAATCTAATTGTGAAAACTGATGATGAAAGAAAAATAAAATCAGGGTGCTGCACTTTGGTCAAACGGGTTTTCATTCCAAAATTAATATGCATTGTATTAGCAAATTTGAAGAGCCATGTCTCAATGCAAGCAATACATTATCTTTGTGGCATTATTTATTGTTACTCCATGATATCGTGTTAAAACATCTTTTAGTAGACTTGATTTCACCTTTCCCAGACTGGATACAGGTTTTTTTTTTATATAATCAAAACGTGGTGAGAAAGGCTATTGACAATTATGCCGGCAATTATGCTTTTCAGAGTGGCTGGTCTGTAAGTTTCTCAACCTATGGCCATTGATAATATCAATAAAAGGTAAACAAACAAAAATTCAGAGAACGAAAAACTTAAGCATAGGAAAACTATAGAACATTAGCTGCGTTTGTGCACGTTTGTATAAAACTATTTTAACACTGTTGTAATTACCAAAGCACTATAAAAGCAGGTTCTAAATCAACCTAGTGTTTAAATTATACACAAATTCAACAAGACTTGGCGGTCAACAATATTGGTAACAGTGAGACGTGCCAGAAAACACATGGTACACACATCTCATGAAAGCAATGACTATTTCTTTAAACTCCATTTCAGTTAATGGTTCTGCCTCTAGGCACTTTTACCAGAACCTTCTGCATTTCATATAAATAGCATCCCAATTCATGTTCAGTATGCAAAACAAGCATTGGCAAAAATCAATATGTTGCACATTGAAAACTATTGACTTTGCCAATGCTGTTTTTATGCCCGCTAATGGGCATCCCAGATGACTCAAAAGAACATGCGAACAAAAAATTGTTACATGAGTGCAAGGTGCGCTTTTCACCAGCCCAAGAATTGGTGCTATACAGTTACAATGATTATTTTCATCAATAAAGTTTTTTAAGATTTAAAGCATTTTACGAATAACATAATATTCACATTAAAGTGCGGGACTTCATGAACCAATTTACAGAACGTTCCTAAAAATCAATGATTATACAAAAATCATAATGATGCTATATAGTGTCTTATTTATTGAGCAGTCAATCAAAAGATGTGAATTCATTCTTCAAGTATCCAACTTCATGTAGTGTTTACATATCCCAATGCATTTCGGGAAAACCCTTCATCAGGGGAACACTGAAAATAACAACAAAGTAAATTCCTTGATCAAAAACAGTATGAAACTTCTCATTATTTCGTTCTACAGGCTAATCAGAAATAAACCTGTGTCCTACAGGTAAATAATATATATTTTTTTATTTTTTATTTTTTATATTTTCTTTTTTCTTTTTGTCAAAGATTTAGATAATTCAAGCTTAACACGTGAAAATGCCGTCAAAGGCGAATTAAAGAGATGGATGTGCGCATGCGCTAAAAAACCTGTATCGAAATTCCAGTGTAAGGTGTTAAATCTATTGTGTTGAAAATGAAACTGCACCTTATAACCCAAAGATTCACAAGAAAACAATAAATCACCTAATGCCTCACCTATCCAGGTATAAAACGACAATTACTCCAATTCTGAAAAACGAAAACAACCTCATTAAAATATGCCACAGCCGTGGACTTAATACTATCAAACGTATATCACCATCAACCGCCATTTAAAATGCAAAGTAGAACTCACATGCAAGATTGATGTTCTTCCTGTCTGCTGTAGCCATAGTATTTATGGTTGCTTTCTAGCCAGCATAAGCAATTCAATTGGTGAATACAGTGGTTCAAATTCTATGCTTTGTGTGCCGTATCTATAAGTACAAATGGTGAAAACAACCGTAGTTGCCTAGTAGCTTATCATGAAGCTTCATGATTTTTACAAAGAGAAGCAAAAGTTACCTCCTCCTTTTTCTTCGTATATCTACCTCTGCAACAGCAACAGTGCGTCCTTGATTAACAATCCAAACTGAAAAGAACATGAGAGCAAGTCACTAACTGCTCCATCTTTACCAAAGCTCTAGTACTCCCACTGTAAAAACAACACCTACTTACAGAAACATCACGCCGAACTTGCTTCTTTAACTTCCTTCTGGTATGCCGCCTACAACCTGACTGCATCTATCCCGGTGTTTTTAAACAGAAAATGGCGCGAAAAGTAAATGCTTTAGAAATAGTGAATGTGGAAAACAGACTGTAGCTTATCAATAGTGTAAGAGTTAGAATCCATAACTGTCAAGATTGAAGTGCTAAAAGTCAATGTGAAGAACAGAATTTTTATCAGAACTAGAAAAATTTAGAAGAAATACGTGAATAGGTCACTCGAACCTATGCATAAGGAGAACAACTATCCCTACGAGTAAACGGGTGAGCTAACTGTGTGTTCCTGTAATCATGCAAACAAAATCCATGTATACCTATCAGATTAATGAGCACAATATGTATCCCTATGGTCCTACTGAAATAATCAGATATGCCAATCGGGTTCTGGTCTCTAGTCCAATCTAATAGCTATAAGCAATGTTTATGAGAATTGGAATCCAAAACTAACGGAGTTAAAAACTTAAAAACAATATAAGGAAAGTGAAGAACAATAATGGAAATCTAATCAGAACTAAAATTTATTACGTGAATGAAGTCACTCGAACCTCTGCATGATAAGGGCGACTGTGCCTGCAAATAAATAAGTGAGCTAACTGTGCATCACTGTAATCATGTAGACAAAGTACATCTATATCTATCAGATTAAAAACACAATGTGTATCCCTATAGTCATTGAGAATATTCCAATCTAATGATTGTAAACAATATGTATCAGTGTGATGCGTGTGCACAGTGAAAAAGACTATATTGGTATATCAGAAAGATGTGTCCATCTATTTTGTACTCTACAGCAGCCCCAGCCATTAAACGGAGTATTCTGAAAAGATAGTATTAAGTCCACGGCTGTGGCATATTTTAATGAGGTTGTTTTCGTTTTTCAGAATTGGAGTAATTGTCGTTTTATACCTGGATAGGTGAGGCATTAGGTGATTTATTGTTTTCTTGTGAATCTTTGGGTTATAAGGTGCAGTTTCATTTTCAACACAATAGATTTAACACCTTACACTGGAATTTCGATACAGGTTTTTTAGCGCATGCGCACATCCATCTCTTTAATTCGCCTTTGACGGCATTTTCACGTGTTAAGCTTGAATTATCTAAATCTTTGACAAAAAGAAGAAAAATATATAAAAAAAAAATATATATATTATTTACCTGTAGGACACAGGTTTATTTCTGATTAGCCTGTAGAACGAAATAATGAGATAAGTTTCATACTGTTTTTGATCAAGGAATTTACTTTGTTGTTATTTTCAGTGTTCCCCTGATGAAGGGTTTTCCCGAAATGCATTGGGATATGTAAACACTACATGAAGTTGGATACTTGAAGAATGAATTCACATCTTTTGATTGACTGCTCAATAAATAAGACACTATATAGCATCATTATGATTTTTGTATAATCATTGATTTTTAGGAACGTTCTGTAAATTCGTTCATGAAGTCCCGCACTTTAATGTGAATATTATGTTATTCGTAAAATGCTTTAAATCTTAAAAAACTTTATTGATGAAAATAATCATTGTAACTGTATAGCACCAATTCTTGGGCTGGTGAAAAGCGCACCTTGCACTCATGTAAATTTTTTGTTCGCATGTTCTTTTGATTCACTTACCTGACAGGAGCTGGTCAGGGGAACAGGGTGGCGCCATTTAGAAAATTTTTGAACACACAAGTTATAAGTTGATATTAATAGCAAAGGTGTGCAGGTTATAACCCTACAAAATTGCATCCCAGATGACTGCCATCTTTGAATGAATTTTGTTTTGCTTAAAAAAATTCAAAGATGGCCTTACCAAACGTACAGGATTTTTACCTGCAGGATCACCATCTTGAGAGTATGAAAAATATAAAACTACTTACTGTATTGGAATCCAGCAAAGGATTTATGTCCCTTTACGACTTTTGAACAAGGAAGAAAATGGAGTGAGTCCATTTTAGAAAGTGGCTTATTAGTAGTAGTAAATATATATTTACCACTGACAATAAGGCCACTAACTCGGTCTAAGGCTCAGGACAAGTCTCAAATTATTCCCATGCTCAACCCTGGGTAGCTTGGTTACAAGCAGGAAGGCTTAACTTAGGAGATAGGTATGTAAAGAATTTAAAAACACCAATTCAGTGAATAATTAAGACAACACGATAAAAATCCAACACCAATTTATAAAAATAGGAAATATTTTGATCTTTAAAATGACACCAAAACAAAAACCCAATGAAGGGAACCAGAGATGTGAATTTCTGAAGTTTAAATACTTTCTAGTGCTTGGAAACCAATAGTGCCCCTTCTGGACATTTGGTTGCCTATGACCGTGACAAAGTCAAAGTTTGAGGCCGACGTAATAGAGCCCTGGTTGGATACACTAAGCGGGAGGCACCGGTCAAGATTTTAACTTCACACTTAGAAACTTTTCTGGAGGATTTCTCACCAGACATCATGCAGCCTCCTCCAGCAGGCCGGATTCGTTGAGGGTTCGCCGATTGCCTTTCTGTAAGAGTCCGGTCACCCTCTGAAGCTTTTTCATAAAAGTTCAAACTTTCCTAAACTTCTGGAACTTCTTCCCAAAGCTCCTCTTGAGGGCCCAAAATGCCCAAAACACAATCCAAGAGTCTGGAATCTCCAAGATGGTCCTTGAAAGGTGGAGACCTAAATTCACACAATGCACCTGGACAACACCCTTAAAAGTCCACTGGATACACTCCAGGCGGGGGACTCTTGGAGTTGAGGCAGATAAGCTCTGTTAACCTGTAGCTTGCAGGGCGTCAACTCTTTAATCCCTTTGAAGCAAGGTACATCCAAAAGGGCTGTAGTTCCAGATAATGCAGCAGGTGCAGTCAGTCAGAATGCAGGGCCTGATAATGCAAATCAAGTTTCCAGCTTGGCAAGCCTTCTTAATTTCAAGCAGCAGACCTGAAAGGCTCTGCCCCCTCAGACACTTATTCAGTGTTCTCTGGGGTCAAGCAGGAGGGCACTCCTGTCTTATGAGGTGCAGGCCAACACCCCAGAGCATGACCATTTCCTCCAAAGTGTGGCACAGTGGCCTCCCAGAAAGCACTATTCTTCCAAAATTCAATATGGCTGAAGTCTCAGAAGAGAAGCAAGAGCTAGCTAAACCAACCTCCAGTGTGGCTCATTTCCATAGCTCCCCTCCCTCCTACATCTGCAAATTCCTTCCTTAAGCCTACCATCTGGCTGGGTTCAGAGTGGAAGGGGGTAGATGGACCTAGCGGTCTCTGCCTGTTCCCTTCTACCTTTGAAGCCAGTGCTTTAAACCCCTCTCCCACCTGCTCTAGCATTTCTGTGGAGCAGGGTCCTCTTACAAGAGATAGCCTTTCTCCATGGGTGACACTTATCACTTCATCAAAGCAGCCTGGCTAATCCACTCAACGCTGACCAATCAGGGCAGACCACTGGAAGGCTGAATTTTGCTTACAGACAAGAAAGTCATAACTTTTCTGTACATTTTAGGATAACTTCAACAGCATATTTTTTGATTTATCAATACCATTCTCCTAAGTCCTTGAATTATATTTTTCGATTGTCCCTTACGGTAGTGATGAATTCAAACTATTGCAATGTTAACCTATGTGGCTGGGGATCTACAATGGGGAAAATGAAATGTGCAATTTCTCCAACACCAGGGCCTATAAAATTGCGTTTATAAGGACCCTGCTTATAGATACATGACCCCCCCCCACCCCTGGGACACATGGGGGAGACTTTAGGGGTCCTGAATATACAAAAATAATGTAGCTCCTCACTCCACAGTGCTCCTAGCACAAACGTCTATTTTGGGAAGTACTTTACTACAATGAGGGAAGTGAAATGTGCAATTTCTCTATCCCCAGGGTATATAAAACTCCTTTTATAAGAGTCCTAGGGAGACCCCGAGGGTACCCAATATGCCAAAATATTGTCGTTTATCAATTTTTAAGTGCCCCTAACACCAAAGTCGAGTTTCGGCACAATTTATATTTAAAAGCAGTCCTGCAACATAGGGCTGCTTTTAAAAAGGACCTCAGGCTTCAGCAGTGCACACATGCAAGTACAGAAAAGGCTGCTGTTCTCTAAACTGCCATGCCTTATTATATACTAGGGACTTATATGGGAGGTCATTCCAATCATAGGGGTACCCTAACCCATAGTGTACCCTTGTGTGTGTGTAGGTGTTTTTACTGTGTACTAAGTGTTTTCAGCATAGCCCTGGGCCTGGTTAGGCAGAGCCCAGGGACAGTTAGTCAGTTACCACCAGTACCAGTCAGCAGAAAATGGGGGAGCCCAGGACGACTTTGCAACAGTTTAGCAATCTTTCTTCTCTCTACCTGAAGCACTGCTTTTTTAGGAATGTTTACCCCTTGTTCGTATCTGGAGGGGTAACAATTACAATCTATATACAGTTTCAGTTTTTATTTTATTGGCATAGTTACTTAAAACCATTGCATCAAGACACATAATTAACATTTTGTAAAAGTTATAGAAAAAAGAAAAAAAAAATTGTTGAAATAGGTTGCTGTCCAATTTCATTTTGGCTTGTGTTTTTGAACTCATTTTCTATGCATCTTTTAGGGGTGTGGCCATTTTGTCTGGTGTTGTGCTATCTGGACGCTGCATAAGGGGTGATGAGATGTAAAGTCCAATGCTATCCTCAGGAGAGCTTTAGGTTTGCTCGATTGTTCCGGCTAGATCACGGGTACTCGTAGTACGGCCCGTGGGCCGCCAGCGGCCCGGCAAGCCTTCCTTGGCGGCCCGCGGACCTTGCAGATATCCTACCTGTGTTTTTTTTTAGTTTTTTTTTAAGTGTCAGCAAACACCGCTGGTTGCAGCAGCGCTCTATGGGGGCCGGGCGATTCTTTAACAGACCATTCACTTAGTTAATGAGGCTTTGTTGTATTCCACCTCTTCTTAGCGCCCCTGCATCTCCACTCAGAGTGGAGATGCAGGGCGCCAAGAAGAGGTGAAATACAACAAAGCCTCAGTAACAAATGAATGGTCTTTTAAAGACCTGTGAAGTACTCAGGTGCGGCTGTGTGTGTGCCCGGAAGCTGTCTCAGCCCGGGCTGACACACACGTGGGGTGAGGTGACAGAGGGAGGGAGAGGGAGGGAGACAGAGAGAGACAGAGGGAGACAGAGAGACAGAGGGAGACAGAGAGAGACAGAGGGAGGGAGACAGAGAGGGAGACAGACAGAGGGAGACAGACAGAGGGAGGGAGGGAGGGAGACAGACAGAGGGAGACAGACAGACAGACAGACAGACAGAGGGAGGGAGGGAGGGAGACAGACAGACAGACGGAGGGAGGGAGACAGAGGGAGGGAGGGAGACAGACAGACAGAGGGAGGGAGGGAGACAGAGGGAGGGAGGGAGACAGACAGACAGACAGAGGGACAGACAGACAGACAGACGGAGGGAGACAGACAGACGGAGGGAGGGAGGGAGACAGACAGACGGAGGGAGGGAGGGAGGGAGACAGACAGACAGACAGAGGGAGGGAGACAGACAGACAGAGGGAGGGAGACAGACAGACAGAGGGAGGGAGACAGACAGACAGAGGGAGGGAGACAGACAGAGGGAGGGAGACAGACAGAGGGAGGGAGACAGACAGAGGGAGGGAGACAGACAGAGGGAGGGAGACAGACAGAGGGAGGGAGGGAGGCAGACAGAGGGAGGGAGACAGACAGAGGGAGGGAGACAGACAGAGGGAGGGAGACAGACAGACAGAGGGAGACAGACAGACAGAGGGAGGGAGGGAGGGAGACAGACAGACAGACAGAGGGAGGGAGAGACAGACAGACAGAGGGAGGGAGACAGAGGGAGGGAGGGAGGACAGACAGACAGACGGAGGGAGGGAGACAGACAGAGGGAGGGAGGGAGACAGACAGACAGACAGACGGAGGGAGGGAGACAGACAGAGGGAGACAGACAGACAGACAGACGGAGGGAGACAGACAGAGGGAGGGAGACAGACAGACAGACAGAGGGAGGGAGACAGACAGACAGACAGACAGACAGACAGACAGACGGAGGGAGGGAGGGAGGGAGACAGACAGACAGACGGAGGGAGGGAGACAGAGAGACAGAGGGAGGGAGGGAGACAGACAGACAGAGGGAGGGAGACAGACAGACAGAGGGAGGGAGGGAGACAGACAGAGGGAGGGAGACAGACAGAGGGAGGGAGGAAGACAGACAGAGGGAGGGAGGCAGACAGACAGAGGGAGGGAGGCAGACAGACAGAGGGAGGGAGGCAGACAGACAGAGGGAGGGAGACAGACAGAGGGAGGGAGACAGACAGAGGGAGGGAGACAGACAGAGGGAGGGAGACAGACAGAGGGAGGGAGACAGACAGAGGGAGGGAGACAGACAGAGGGAGGGAGACAGACAGAGGGAGGGAGACAGACAGAGGGAGGGAGACAGACAGACAGAGGGAGGGAGACAGACAGAGGGAGGGGAGACAGACAGAGGGAGGGAGACAGACAGAGGGAGGGAGACAGACAGAGGGAGGGAGACAGACAGAGGGAGGGAGACAGACAGAGGGAGACAGACAGAGGGAGGGAGACAGACAGAGGGAGGGAGGGAGGCAGACAGAGGGACAGAGGGAGGGAGGGAGACAGACAGACGGACAGAGGGAGGGAGGGAGACAGACAGACGGACAGAGGGAGGGAGGGAGACAGACAGAGGGAGGGAGACAGAGGGAGGAGACAGACAGAGGGAGGGAGACAGACGGAGGGAGACAGACAGAGGGAGGGAGGGAGACAGACAGAGGGACAGAGGGAGGGAGGGAGACAGACAGACGGACAGAGGGAGGGAGGGAGACAGACAGACGGACAGAGGGAGGGAGGGAGACAGACAGACGGACAGAGGGAGGGAGGGAGACAGACAGACAGACAGAGGGAGGGAGGGAGACAGAGGGAGGGAGGGAGACAGACAGAGGGAGGGAGACAGACAGAGGGAGGGAGACAGAGGGAGGGAGACAGACAGAGGGAGGGAGGGAGACAGACAGAGGGAGGGAGGGAGACAGAGGGAGGGAGGGAGACAGACAGAGGGAGGGAGGGAGGGAGACAGACAGAGGGAGGGAGGGAGACAGACAGAGGGAGGGAGGGAGACAGACAGAGGGAGGGAGGGAGACAGACAGAGGGAGGGAGGGAGACAGACAGACGGAGGGAGGGAGACAGACAGAGGGAGGGAGGGAGACAGACAGAGGGAGGGAGGGAGACAGACAGAGGGAGGGAGGGAGACAGAGAGAGGGAGGGAGGGAGACAGACAGAGGGAGGGAGGGAGACAGACAGAGGGAGGGAGGGAGACAGACAGAGGGAGGGAGGGAGACAGACAGAGGGAGGGAGGGAGACAGACAGAGGGAGGCAGACAGAGGGAGGGAGGGAGGGAGACAGACAGAGGGAGGGAGGGAGACAGACAGAGGGAGGGAGGGAGACAGACAGAGGGAGGGAGACAGACAGACAGAGGGAGGGAGACAGACAGACAGAGGGAGGGAGACAGACAGACAGAGGGAGGGAGACAGACAGACAGACAGAGGGAGGGAGACAGACAGACAGACAGACAGAGGGAGGGAGACAGACAGACAGAGGGAGGGAGGGAGACAGACAGACGGAGGGAGGGAGACAGACAGAGGGAGGGAGGGAGACAGACAGAGGGAGGGAGGCAGACAGACAGAGGGAGGGAGGCAGACAGACAGAGCAGACAGACGGAGGGAGGGAGGCAGACAGACGGAGGGAGGGAGGCAGACAGACGGAGGGAGACAGACAGAGGGAGGGAGGGAGACAGACAGAGGGAGGGAGACAGACAGACAGAGGGAGGGAGACAGACAGACAGAGGGAGGGAGACAGACAGACAGAGGGAGGGAGACAGACAGACAGACAGAGGGAGGGAGACAGACAGACAGACAGACAGAGGGAGGGAGACAGACAGACAGAGGGAGGGAGGGAGACAGACAGACGGAGGGAGGGAGACAGACAGAGGGAGGGAGGGAGACAGACAGAGGGAGGGAGGGAGACAGACAGAGGGAGGGAGGCAGACAGACAGAGGGAGGGAGGCAGACAGACAGACAGACAGACGGAGGGAGGGAGGCAGACAGACGGAGGGAGGGAGGCAGACAGACGGAGGGAGACAGACAGACAGACGGAGGGAGACAGACAGACGGAGGGAGGGAGACAGACAGACGGAGGGAGGGAGACAGACAGACGGAGGGAGGGAGACAGACAGACGGAGGGAGGGAGACAGACAGACGGAGGGAGGGAGGGAGACAGAGGGAGGGAGGGAGGGAGACAGACAGACAGACAGACGGAGGGAGGGAGGGAGACAGAGAGGGAGGGAGGGAGGGAGACAGACAGACGGAGGGAGGGAGGGAGACAGACAGACGGAGGGAGGGAGGGAGACAGACAGAGGGAGGGAGGGAGACAGACAGACAGAGGGAGGGAGGACAGACAGACAGACAGAGGGAGGGAGGGAGACAGACAGAGGGAGGGAGGGAGACAGACAGACGGAGGGAGGGAGGGAGACAGACAGAGGGAGGGAGGGAGACAGACGGAGGGAGGGAGACAGAGGGAGGGAGGGAGACAGACAGACAGAGGGAGGGAGGGAGACAGACAGAGGGAGGGAGGGAGGGAGACAGACAGACAGAGGGAGGGAGGGAGACAGACAGAGGGAGGGAGGGAGGGAGACAGAGGGAGGGAGGGAGGGAGACAGAGGGAGGGAGGGAGGGAGACAGACAGAGGGAGGGAGGGAGGGAGACAGAGGGAGGGAGGGAGGGAGACAGAGGGAGGGAGGGAGACAGACAGAGGGAGGGAGGGAGACAGACAGAGGGAGGGAGGGAGGGAGACAGACAGAGGGAGGGAGGGAGACAGACAGAGGGAGGGAGGGAGACAGACAGACGGAGGGAGGGAGACAGACAGAGGGAGGGAGGGAGACAGACAGAGGGAGGGAGGGAGACAGACAGAGGGAGGGAGGGAGACAGACGGAGGGAGGGAGACAGACAGAGGGAGGGAGGGAGACAGAGAGGGAGGGAGGGAGACAGACAGGGAGGGAGGGAGACAGACAGAGGGAGGGAGGGAGACAGACAGAGGGAGGGAGGGAGACAGACAGAGGGAGGGAGGGAGACAGACAGAGGGAGGGAGGGAGAGGGAGGGAGGGAGACAGACAGAGGGAGGGAGGGAGGCAGACAGACGGAGGGAGGGAGGCAGACAGAGGGACAGAGGGAGGGAGCGAGACAGACAGACGGACAGAGGGAGGGAGGGAGACAGACAGACAGACGGAGGGAGGGAGGGAGACAGACAGACAGACAGAGGGAGGGAGACAGACAGACAGACAGAGGGAGGGAGCGAGACAGACAGACGGACAGAGGGAGGGAGGGAGACAGACAGACAGACAGAGGGAGGGAGGGAGACAGACAGACAGACAGAGGGAGGGAGACAGACAGACAGAGGGAGGGAGACAGACAGACAGACAGACAGAGGGAGACAGACAGACAGACAGAGGGAGGGAGACAGACAGACAGACAGACAGACGGGAGACAGACAGACGGAGGGAGGGAGACAGACAGACAGACAGACAGACGGAGGGAGGGAGACAGACAGACAGACAGACGGAGGGAGGGAGACAGAGAGGGAGACAGACAGACAGACAGACGGAGGGAGGGAGACAGACAGACGGACGGAGACAGACAGACGGAGGCAGACAGAGGGAGGCAGAGGGAGGGAGGCAGACAGAGGGAGGGAGGCAGACAGAGGGAGGGAGGGAGGGAGACAGAGGGAGGGAGGGAGACAGAGGAAGGGAGGGAGACAGAGGAAGGGAGGGAGAGAGACAGAGGGAGGGAGGGAGAGAGACAGAGGGAGGGAGGGAGAGAGACAGAGGGAGGGAGGGAGAGAGACAGAGGGAGGGAGGGAGAGAGACAGAGGGAGGGAGGGAGAGAGAGGGAGGGAGGGAGAGAGACAGAGGGAGGGAGGGAGAGAGACGGAGGGAGACAGAGGGAGGGAGGGAGACAGAGGGAGGGAGGGAGGGAGACAGACGGAGGGAGGGAGGGAGACAGAGGGAGGGAGGGAGACAGACAGAGGGAGGGAGGGAGAGAGAGGGAGGGAGACAGACAGACGGAGGGAGGGAGGGAGACAGACAGAGGGACAGAGGGAGGGAGCGAGACAGACAGACGGACAGAGGGAGGGAGGGAGACAGACAGACAGAGGGAGGGAGGGAGACAGACAGACAGACAGAGGGAGGGAGCGAGACAGACAGACGGAGGGAGGGAGGGAGACAGACAGACAGACGGAGGGAGACAGACAGAGGGAGGGAGGGAGGGAGACAGACAGAGGGAGACAGACAGACAGACAGACAGAGGGAGGGAGGGAGACAGACAGAGGGAGGGAGGGAGACAGACAGAGGGAGGGAGGGAGACAGACAGAGGGAGGGAGGGAGACAGACAGAGAGGGAGGGAGGGAGACAGACAGAGGGAGGGAGGGAGACAGACAGAGAGGGAGGGAGGGAGACAGACAGAGGGAGGGAGGGAGACAGACAGAGGGAGGGAGGGAGACAGACAGAGGGAGGGAGGGAGACAGACAGACAGACAGACAGAGGGAGGGAGGGAGGGAGGGAGACAGACAGACAGACAGACAGAGGGAGACAGACAGAGGGAGGGAGGGAGACAGACAGACAGAGGGAGGGAGACAGACAGACAGACAGAGGGAGGGAGACAGACAGACAGACAGAGGGAGGGAGACAGACAGACAGACAGACAGACAGACAGACAGACAGAGGGAGGGAGACAGACAGACAGACAGACAGACAGACAGACAGACAGACGGAGGGAGGGAGACAGACAGACAGACAGACAGACGGAGGGAGGGAGACAGACAGACAGACAGACGGAGGGAGACAGAGGGAGGGAGGGAGACAGACAGACAGACAGACGGAGGGAGGGAGACAGACAGACGGACGGAGACAGACAGACGGAGGCAGACAGAGGGAGGCAGAGGGAGGGAGGCAGACAGAGGGAGGGAGGCAGACAGAGGGAGGGAGGGAGGGAGACAGAGGGAGGGAGGGAGACAGAGGAAGGGAGGGAGACAGAGGAAGGGAGGGAGAGAGACAGAGGGAGGGAGGGAGAGAGACAGAGGGAGGGAGGGAGACAGACAGACAGACGGAGGGAGGGAGACAGACAGACAGACAGACGGAGGGAGGGAGACAGACAGACAGACAGACGGAGGGAGGGAGACAGACAGACAGACAGACAGAGGGAGGGAGGGAGACAGACAGACAGACAGACAGACAGACAGACGGAGGGAGGAGAGACAGACAGACAGACAGACAGACGGAGGGAGGGAGACAGACAGACAGACAGACGGAGGGAGGGAGACAGAGGGAGGGAGACAGACAGACAGACAGACGGACGGAGGGAGGGAGACGGACGGAGACAGACAGACGGAGGCAGACAGAGGGAGGGAGGCAGACAGAGGGAGGGAGGCAGACAGAGGGAGGGAGGGAGGGAGACAGAGGGAGGGAGGGAGACAGACAGAGGGAGGGAGGGAGGGAGACAGACAGACGGAGGGAGGGAGACAGACAGAGGGAGGGAGGGAGACAGACAGAGGGAGGGAGGGAGACAGACAGAGGGAGACAGACAGACAGACAGACAGAGGGAGGGAGACAGACAGACAGAGGGAGGGAGACAGACAGAGGGAGGGAGACAGACAGACGGAGGGAGGGAGACAGACAGACGGAGGGAGGGAGGGAGACAGACAGACGGAGGGAGGGAGACAGACAGACAGACAGACGGAGGGAGGGAGGGAGACAGACAGACGGAGGGAGGGAGGGAGACAGACAGACGGACGGAGGGAGGGAGACAGACAGACGGAGGGAGGGAGGGAGACAGACAGACGGAGGGAGGGAGGGAGACAGACAGACGGAGGGAGGGAGGGAGACAGACAGACGGAGGGAGGGAGACAGACAGACAGACAGACAGACGGAGGGAGGGAGGGAGGGAGACAGACAGACGGAGAGAGGGAGGGAGGGAGACAGACAGACGGAGAGAGGGAGGGAGGGAGACAGACAGAGGGAGGGAGACAGACAGAGGGAGGGAGACAGACAGAGGGAGGGAGACAGACAGAGGGAGGGAGACAGACAGAGGGAGGGAGACAGACAGAGGGAGGGAGACAGACAGAGGGAGACAGACAGACAGAGGGAGGGAGACAGACAGACGGAGGGAGACAGACAGACAGACAGACAGACAGACAGACAGACAGACAGACAGAGGGAGGGAGGGAGGGAGACAGACAGACAGACAGAGGGAGGGAGACAGACAGACAGAGGGAGGGAGACAGACAGACAGAGAGGGAGGGAGGGAGACAGACAGAGGGAGGGAGGGAGACAGACAGAGGGAGGGAGACAGACAGACAGACAGACAGACAGACAGAGGGAGGGAGACAGACAGGACAGACAGACAGACAGACAGACAGACAGAGGGAGGGAGGGAGGGAGGGAGACAGACAGACAGACGGAGGGAGACAGACAGACAGACAGAGGGAGGGAGACAGACAGACAGAGGGAGGGAGGGAGACAGACAGACGGAGGGAGGGAGACAGACAGAGGGAGGGAGGCAGACAGACAGAGGGAGGGAGGCAGACAGACAGAGGGAGGGAGGGAGACAGACAGACAGACGGAGGGAGGGAGACAGAGGGAGGGAGACAGACAGAGGGAGGGAGGGAGACAGACAGAGGGAGGGAGGGAGACAGACAGACGGAGGGAGGGAGGGAGACAGAC
Organism: Calotriton arnoldi; assembly: GCA_963921515.1. NCBI lineage: Eukaryota > Metazoa > Chordata > Amphibia > Caudata > Salamandridae > Calotriton > Calotriton arnoldi. The sequence goes on from CAWUFW010009509.1 coordinate 772,098, forward strand.
AGACGGAGGGAGGGAGGGAGACAGACAGACGGAGGGAGGGAGACAGACAGACAGAGGGAGGGAGACAGACAGACAGAGGGAGGGAGGGAGACAGACAGAGGGAGGGAGGGAGGGAGACAGACAGAGGGAGGGAGACAGACAGACAGAGGGAGACAGACAGACAGACAGACAGACAGAGGGAGGGAGGGAGAGGGAGACAGACAGACAGACAGACAGACGGACGGAGACAGACAGACAGAGGGAGGGAGACAGACAGACAGAGGGAGGGAGGGAGACAGACAGAGGGAGGGAGACAGACAGAGGGAGGGAGGCAGACAGACAGAGGGAGGGAGGCAGACAGACAGAGGGAGGGAGGCAGACAGACAGAGGGAGGGAGGCAGACAGACAGAGGGAGGCAGACAGACAGAGGGAGGGAGACAGACAGAGGGAGGGAGACAGACAGAGGGAGGGAGACAGACAGAGGGAGGGAGACAGACAGAGGGAGGGAGACAGACAGAGGGAGGGAGGCAGACAGAGGGAGGGAGGCAGACAGAGGGAGGGAGACAGACAGAGGGAGACAGACAGAGGGAGGGAGGGAGACAGACAGAGGGAGGGAGGGAGACAGACAGAGGGAGGGAGGGAGACAGACAGAGAGGGAGGGAGACAGACAGAGGGAGGGAGGCAGACAGAGGGAGGGAGGCAGACAGACGGAGGGAGGGAGGCAGACAGACAGACGGAGGGAGGGAGACAGACAGAGGGAGGGAGACAGACAGAGGGAGGGAGACAGACAGAGGGAGGGAGACAGACAGAGGGAGGGAGACAGACAGAGGGAGGGAGGGAGACAGAGGGAGGGAGACAGACAGAGGGAGGGAGACAGACAGAGGGAGGGAGACAGACAGAGGGAGGGAGACAGACAGAGGGAGGGAGACAGACAGAGGGAGGGAGACAGACAGACGGAGGGGAGACAGACAGACAGACGGAGGGAGGGAGACAGACAGACAGAGGGAGGGAGGGAGACAGACAGACGGAGGGAGGGAGACAGAGGAAGGGAGGGAGGGAGACAGAGGAAGGGAGGGAGAGAGACAGAGGGAGGGAGGGAGAGAGACAGAGGGAGGGAGGGAGAGAGACAGAGGGAGGGAGGGAGAGAGACAGAGGGAGGGAGGGAGAGAGACAGAGGGAGGGAGGGAGAGAGACAGAGGGAGGGAGGGAGGGAGACAGACAGAGGGAGGGAGGGAGACAGAGGGAGGGAGGGAGACAGACAGAGGGAGGGAGGGAGACAGACAGAGGGAGGGAGGGAGACAGACAGAGGGAGGGAGGGAGACAGACAGAGGGAGGGAGGGAGACAGACAGAGGGAGGGAGGGAGACAGACAGAGGGAGGGAGGGAGACAGAGAGGGAGGGAGGGAGACAGACAGAGAGGGAGGGAGGGAGACAGACAGAGGGAGGGAGACAGACAGAGGGAGGGAGGGAGACAGACAGAGGGAGGGAGGGAGACAGACAGAGGGAGGGAGGCAGACAGAGGGAGGGAGGGAGACAGACAGAGGGAGGGAGGCAGACAGAGGGAGGGAGACAGACAGAGGGAGGCAGACAGACAGAGGGAGGGAGACAGACAGAGGGAGGGAGGGAGACAGACAGAGGGAGGGAGGGAGACAGACAGACAGAGGGAGGGAGGGAGACAGACAGAGGGAGGGAGGGAGACAGACAGAGGGAGGGAGACAGACAGAGGGAGGGAGACAGACAGAGGGAGGGAGGGAGGGAGACAGGAGGGAGGGAGACAGACAGAGGGAGGGAGGGAGACAGACAGAGGGAGGGAGGGAGGGAGACAGACGGAGGGAGGGAGGGAGACAGACAGACAGAGGGAGGGAGACAGACAGACAGACGGAGGGAGGGAGACAGACAGACAGGACGGAGGGAGGGAGGGAGACAGACAGACAGACGGAGGGAGGGAGGGAGACAGACAGACAGACGGAGGGAGGGAGACAGACGGAGGGAGGGAGACAGACAGACGGAGGGAGGGAGACAGACAGACAGACGGACGGAGGGAGGGAGACAGACAGACAGACGGAGGGAGGGAGACAGACAGACAGACAGACGGAGGGAGGGAGACAGACAGACAGACGGACGGAGACAGACAGACTGAGGCAGACAGAGGGAGGGAGGCAGACAGAGGGAGGGAGGCAGACGGAGGGAGGGAGGCAGACAGAGGGAGGGAGGCAGACGGAGGGAGGGAGGCAGACAGAGGGAGGGAGGCAGACAGACAGAGGGAGGCAGACAGACAGAGGGAGGGAGGGAGACAGAGGGAGGGAGGGAGACAGACAGAGGGAGGGAGGGAGACAGACAGAGGGAGGCAGACAGAGGGAGGGAGGGAGACAGACAGACAGAGGGAGGGAGACAGACAGACAGAGGGAGGGAGACAGACAGAGGGAGGGAGGGAGACAGACAGACAGACGGAGGGAGGGAGGGAGACAGACAGAGGGAGGGAGGGAGGGAGGGAGACAGACAGAGGGAGGGAGACAGACAGACAGACGGAGGGAGGGAGACAGACAGACGGAGGGAGGGAGGGAGACAGACGGAGGGAGGGAGGGAGACAGACAGACAGACGGAGGGAGGGAGGGAGACAGACAGAGGGAGGGAGGGAGACAGACAGAGGGAGGGAGGGAGACAGACAGAGGGAGGGAGGGAGACAGAGGGAGGGAGGGAGACAGACAGAGGGAGGGAGGCAGACAGACAGAGGGAGGGAGGCAGACAGACAGAGGGAGGGAGGCAGACAGACAGAGGGAGGGAGGGAGACAGACAGAGGGAGGGAGGGAGACAGACAGAGGGAGGGAGGGAGACAGAGGGAGGGAGGGAGACAGAGGGAGGGAGGGAGACAGAGGGAGGGAGGGAGACAGAGGGAGGGAGGGAGGGAGACAGACAGACAGAGGGAGGGAGACAGACAGACAGAGGGAGGGAGGGAGACAGACAGACAGACGGAGGGAGGGAGACAGACAGACAGAGGGAGGGAGGGAGACAGACAGACAGACAGAGGGAGGGAGGGAGACAGACAGACAGACAGAGGGAGGGAGGGAGACAGACAGACAGACGGAGGGAGGGAGGGAGGGAGGGAGACAGAGGGAGGGAGACAGACAGAGGGAGGGGAGACAGACGGAGGGAGGGAGACAGAGGGAGGGAGGGAGGGAGACAGAGGGAGGGAGACAGAGGGAGGGAGACAGAGGGAGGGAGGGAGACAGAGGGAGGGAGGGAGACAGACAGAGGGAGGGAGACAGACAGAGGGAGGGAGACAGACAGAGGGAGGGAGACAGACAGACGGAGGGAGACAGACAGACGGAGGGAGACAGACAGACGGAGGGAGGGAGACAGACAGAGGGAGGAGGAGACAGACAGAGGGAGGGAGGGAGACAGACAGAGGGAGGGAGGGAGACAGACAGAGGGAGGGAGGGAGACAGACAGAGGGAGGGAGGGAGACAGACAGAGGGAGGGAGGGAGACAGACAGAGGGAGGGAGGGAGACAGACAGAGGGAGGGAGCAGACAGAGGGAGACGGAGGGAGGCAGACAGAGGGAGGGAGGGAGACAGACAGACAGAGGGAGGGAGAGACAGACAGACAGAGGGAGGGAGACAGACAGACAGACAGAGGAGGGAGGAGAGACAGACAGACAGACGGAGGGAGGGAGGGAGACAGACAGACAGAGGGAGGGAGGGAGACAGACGGAGGGAGGGAGACAGACAGACGGGAGGGAGGGAGACAGACAGACGGAGGGAGGGAGGGAGACAGACAGACGGAGGGAGGGAGGGAGACAGACAGAGGGAGGGAGGGAGACAGACAGACGGAGGGAGGGAGGGAGACAGACAGAGCGGAGGGAGGGAGACAGACAGACGGGAGGGAGGGAGGGAGACAGACAGAGGGAGGGAGGGAGGGAGACAGACAGACAGAGGGAGGGAGGGAGACAGACAGAGGGAGGGAGGGAGGGAGACAGACAGAGGGAGGGAGGGAGACAGACAGAGGGAGGGAGGGAGGGAGACAGACAGAGGGAGGGAGGGAGACAGACAGAGGGAGGGAGGGAGACAGACAGAGGGAGGGAGGGAGACAGACAGAGGGAGGGAGGGAGACAGACAGAGGGAGGGAGGGAGACAGACAGAGGGAGGGAGGGAGACAGACAGAGGGAGGCAGACAGAGGGAGGGAGGGAGGCAGACAGAGGGAGGGAGGGAGACAGACAGACAGAGGGAGGGAGACAGACAGACAGACAGAGGGAGGGAGACAGACAGACAGAGGGAGGGAGGGAGACAGACAGACAGACGGAGGGAGGCAGACAGACAGAGGGAGGGAGGGAGACAGACAGAGGGAGGGAGGGAGACAGACAGAGGGAGGGAGGGAGACAGACAGAGGGAGGGAGGGAGACAGACAGAGGGAGGGAGGGAGACAGACAGAGGGAGGGAGGGGGAGGGAGGGAGACAGACAGACAGACAGAGGGAGGGAGGGAGACAGACAGACAGAGGGAGGGAGGGAGACAGACAGACAGAGGGAGGGAGGGAGACAGACAGACAGAGGGAGGGAGCGAGACAGACAGACGGAGGGAGGCAGACAGAGGGAGGGAGGGAGGGAGACAGACAGACGAAGGGAGGGAGGGAGGGAGACAGAGGGAGGGAGGGAGACAGACAGAGGGAGGGAGGGAGACAGACAGAGGGAGGGAGGGAGGCAGACAGAGGGAGGGAGGGAGACAGACAGAGGGAGGGAGGGAGACAGACAGAGGGAGGGAGGGAGACAGACAGACAGACAGACAGACGGAGGGAGGGAGACAGACAGACAGAGGGAGGGAGGGAGACAGACAGACAGAGGGGGGAGGGAGGGAGACAGACAGACGGGAGGGAGGGAGACAGACAGACAGACAGGAGGGAGGGAGACAGACAGACAGAGGGAGGGAGACAGACAGACAGAGGGAGGGAGCGAGACAGACAGACGGAGGGAGGCAGACAGAGGGAGGGAGGGAGACAGACAGACGAGAGGGAGACAGACAGAGGGAGGGAGGGAGACAGACAGAGGGAGGGAGACAGACAGAGGGAGGGAGGGAGACAGACAGACAGACAGACAGACAGACGGAGGGAGGGAGGCAGACAGACAGAGGGAGGGAGGGAGACAGACAGAGGGAGGGAGGGAGGCAGACAGAGAGGGAGGGAGACAGACAGAGGGAGGGAGGGAGAGCAGACAGAGGGAGGGAGGGAGACAGACAGAGGCAGAGGAGGGAGGGAGACAGACAGAGGGAGGGAGGGAGACAGACAGAGGGGGAGGGAGGGAGACAGACAGAGGGAGGGAGGGAGACAGACAGAGGGAGGGAGGGAGACAGACAGAGGGAGGGAGGGAGACAGACAGAGGGAGGGAGGAGGGAGACAGACAGAGGGAGGGAGGGAGACAGACAGAGGGAGGGAGGGAGACAGACAGAGGGAGGGAGGGAGACAGACAGAGGGAGGGAGGGAGGGAGACAGACAGAGGGAGGGAGGGAGACAGACAGAGGGAGGGAGGGAGACAGACAGAGGGAGGGAGGGAGACAGACAGAGGGAGGGAGGGAGACAGACAGACAGAGGGAGGGAGGGCAGACAGACAGAGGGAGGGAGGGAGCGAGACAGAGGGAGGGAGGGAGACAGACAGAGAGAGGGAGGGAGGGAGACAGACAGACAGAGGGAGGGAGGGAGACAGACAGAGGGAGGGAGGACAGACAGAGGGAGGGAGGGAGACAGACAGAGGGAGAGGGAGACAGACAGAGAGGGAGGGAGGGAGACAGACAGAGGGAGGGAGACAGACAGAGGGAGAGGGAGACAGACAGAGGGAGGGAGGGAGACAGACAGAGGGAGGGAGAGAGACAGACAGACAGAGGGAGGGAGGGAGACAGACAGAGGGAGGGAGGGAGACAGACAGAGGGAGGGAGGGAGAGACAGACAGAGGGAGGGAGGGAGACAGACAGAGGGAGGGAGGGAGACAGACAGAGGGAGGGAGGGAGACAGACAGAGGGAGGGAGACAGACAGAGGGAGGGAGGGAGACAGACAGAGGGAGGGAGGGAGACAGACAGAGGGAGGGAGGGAGACAGACAGACAGAGGGAGGGAGGGAGACAGACAGAGGGAGGGAGGGAGACAGACAGAGGGAGGGAGGGAGACAGACAGAGGGAGGAGGGAGACAGACAGAGGGAGGGAGGAGACAGACAGAGGGAGGGAGGGAGACAGACAGAGGGAGGGAGACAGACAGACAGAGGGAGGGAGGGAGACAGACAGACGGAGGGAGAGCAGACAGAGAGAGGGAGACAGACAGACGGAGGGAGGGAGACAGACAGACAGACGGAGGGAGGGAGACAGACAGAGAGGAGGGAGACAGACAGCAGACGGAGGGAGGGAGGAGACAGACAGACAGAGGAGGGAGGGAGACAGACAGAGCGGAGGGAGGGAGACAGACAGACAGAGGGAGGAGCGAGACAGACAGACGGAGGGAGGCAGACAGAGGGAGGGAGGGAGACAGACAGAGCAGAGGGAGACAGACAGAGGGAGGGAGGGAGACAGACAGAGGGGGAGGGAGA